>LR594558.1:225298-484811 GCA_901699155.2 Streptopelia turtur | reverse complement strand
GGTTTATCACATTAAACTGGGACACTGGTGTGTTCTGCAGGACCGCATGCTTACACCTCGCATGTTCACAGGAGAAGGTGCCCCTGCGTGACGGTGCCAGGCTGTGCTATTCCCCCGGACTTTCTGCTTTGCTAAACGGGGCTTCCACCTTCCAGATGGAGCAACTGGAAGAGAGCTGTGGAGGTGGGAAAGCCCAGCACGATTGCCTGCTGAGGAAGGAGACTGAGAGCTCCTGCGCTGCAGCCCGGAGCAGCGGAGCGAGGGGCAGGGGAGGCTGCACAGGGCAGCGTATGGGTAGGACACCCCCTCGCTGCCCACGGCCACAGCCAGCCCCGATCAGCCCTGGTGTCCCCAGCAGCCCCACCTGGGCCCCCAGGCCCATCTCACCCAGCCCAGCCCAGTTAGAGGCTGCTGGGCTCCAGTCCTGCCCAGTGCCCAGGGGATGGGACTGGCCCTGCCGTGACCTCGCAAGCTGGCGGGTGCTGCAGGGAGCTCCGTGCATCTCCCCATCACCCAGGTGAGTGGTGCAGCGCTGGCAGGTGCTGCAGGGAGCTCCGTGCATCTCCCCATCACCCAGGTGAGCGGTGCAGCGCTGGCAGGTGCTGCAGGGAGCTCCGTGCATCTCCCCATCACCCAGGTGAGCTGCACAGCACTGGCGGGTGCTGCAGGGAGCTCTGTGCATCTCCCCATCACCCAGGTGAGTGGTGCAGCGCTGGCGGGTGCTGCAGGGAGCTCCGTGCATCTCCCCATCACCCAGGTGAGCTGCACAGCACTGGCGGGTGCTGCAGGGAGCTCTGTGCATCTCCCCATCCCCCGGTGAGCGGTGCAGTGCTGGCAGGTGCTGCAGGGAGCTCTGTGCATCTCCCCATCACCCAGGTGAGCGGTGCAGCGCTGGCAGGTGCTGCAGGGAGCTCCGTGCATCTCCCCATCACCCAGGTGAGCTGCACAGCACTGGCGGGTGCTGCAGGGAGCTCTGTGCATCTCCCCATCACCCAGGTGAGCTGCACAGCACTGGCGGGTGCTGCAGGGAGCTCTGTGCATCTCCCCATCACCCAGGTGAGCGGTGCAGCGCTGGCGGGTGCTGCAGGGAGCTCTGTGCATCTCCCCATCACCCAGGTGAGCGGTGCAGCGCTGGCAGGTGCTGCAGGGAGCTCCGTGCATCTCCCCATCACCCAGGTGAGCTGCACAGCACTGGCGGGTGCTGCAGGGAGCTCTGTGCATCTCCCCATCACCCAGGTGAGCGGTGCAGCGCTGGCGGGTGCTGCAGGGAGCTCTGTGCATCTCCCCATCACCCAGGTGAGCGGTGCAGCGCTGGCGGGTGCTGCAGGGAGCTCTGTGCATCTCCCCATCACCCAGGTGAGCGGTGCAGCGCTGGCAGGTGCTGCAGGGAGCTCCGTGCTCTGTTCTGTGAAACCTTACAAGGAAAATCTCTTTTTGTTTTTAGGACATGGTAGAACCAAGTACCTTTTGAAAGGCTTTAAGATTACAAGGGAGACCTCGTGCAGCACATTTCTGTTTCATAAATTGAGAATGTTTGCCAACACTACATCGCAGTAATTGAGACCACCTCTTAAAACAAGGCTCAGGCTCAAATGGTAAAGTGTGCGTGTGTTCTGTGACTTGGGTGAAACGTAACTTGTGAGCTCTACTGCAGATGAATTTATGACACAGAGAGGGGTTGTTACTGGGTTTCCTCTGTCTGGCTTATTATTAACATACTGAACCTTCATATGAATGGCTGTACTGAGTTCTGAAAGTTAATTACTTAATAACATTTAAACTATTTCCTGAAAATAGGAGAGCAAAAAGGCAGGATACGGGGCCCTGCCCAGGCAGGCTTTGATATGGGCGCTGGGCAGCTGTTGTGGATGTGGCCATCACATTTTACTTTGTTTCTGTGCTTGCTGGTTTTCCACTGGAAGACTGAATTTACCTAATACATGCTTTTCCAAAGCTCCAGCAGAGCCGTGTGCACGGCTCTCAGTGTCACCGCTCAGTGCCAGCTCTGCCGAGGACAAGCGGGGTCCCCTGTGCACCCTCTCCGTGGTTCTGGTGCCTTTCCCTGCTGGCAGAACCCCCGGGAGGTGTCGGGAGCCGGGGACGGGACAGCGTGGGACCCTGCGGATGGACACGCGGCCGCGGAGCTGCTCCGCACCCGCCAGCTGCCGAGGAGCCGGTCGGTGATCCGCAGAGCTTGTCCCGGGCTCCGTGCCGCCCTGGCGCCCTGACCTGCGCTGTGACCGTCCCGAGACTGGCCGGCACAGCTCCACGGCGTGTCCCGGTGCTGGGCTTGTGTGGGCGATGCCCGCTTTGTATGGGAAATGCCCGGTTTGTGTGGGAAATGCCTGGTTTGTGTGGGAAATGCCTGGTTTGTGTGGGAAGTGCCCGGTTTGTGTGGCCAATGCCCGGTTTGTGTGGCTGATGCCCGGTTTGTGTGGGCAATGCCCGGTTTGTGTGGCTGATGCCCGGTTTGTGTGGGCAATGCCCGGTTTGCGTGGGCAATGCCCGGTTCGTGTGGCCGGTGCCCGGTTTGTGTGGGCAATGCCCGGTTTGTGTGGCTGATGCCTGGTTTGTGTGGGCAATGCCCGGTTTGTGTGGCCGGTGCCCGGTTTGCATGGGCAATGCCCGGTTTGCGTGGGCAATGCCTGGTTTGTGTGACTGATGCCCGGTTCGTGTGGCCGGTGCCCGGTTTGTGTGGGCAATGCCCGGTTCGTGTGGCCGGTGCCCGGTTTGTGTGGGCAATGCCCGGTTTGTGTGGGCAATGCCCGGTTTGTGTGAGCAATGCTGGGTTTGTGTGGGCAATGCCCGGTTTGTGTGGGCAATGCCCGGTTTGTGTGGGCAATGCCCGGTTTGTGTGGCCGGTGCCCGGTTTGCGTGGGCAATGCTGGGTTTGTGTGGGCAATGCCCGGTTTGTGTGGCTGATGCCCGGTTCGTGTGGCCGGTGCCCGGTTTGTGTGGGCAATGCCCGGTCTGCGTGGGCAATGCTGGGTTTGTGTGGGCAATGCCCGGTTTGCGTGGGCAATGCTGGGTTTGTGTGGGCAATGCCCGGTTTGCGTGGGCAATGCCCGGTTTGCGTGGGCAATGCTGGGTTTGTGTGGGCAATGCCCGGTTTGTGTGGGCAATGCCCGGTTTGCGTGGGCAATGCTGGGTTTGTGTGGGCAATGCCCGGTTTGTGTGGGCAATGCCCGGTTCGTGTGGTCGGTGCCCGGTTCGTGTGGCCGGTGCCCGGTTTGTGTGGGCAATGCCCGGTTTGTGTGGGCAATGCCCGGTTTGTGTGAGCAATGCTGGGTTTGTGTGGGCAATGCTGGGTTTGTGTGGGCAATGCCCGGTTTGTGTGGGCAATGCCCGGTTCGTGTGGTCGGTGCCCGGTTTGTGTGGCCGGTGCCCGGTTCGTGTCACCGTTTGGGCCCAGGAGCGGTGCTGCCCCGCATCCGCAGCACCTCGGCGCCGCAGCCGTCGCTGCGCCCTGCCCAGCCCGCAGCGCTGGGGCTGAAGTGCTGCTGTCTGCACGTCCTCCTGTCAGGGGAAAACCCAAAATGTGCTGATGAGCTGGAAAGTGCTTGATCAGAAGGTCTGGCCGGTTTCCCAGCGAGCGGCCGCGTGTCTCTGTGTGACCCAGATGTCCCCTGCTCGGCTCCCGAGCAGCAAACACCATCTCCGCTTAGCGCCGGGACAACTCTGCGCTGCTGTGCGATACTGACAGTGACCGTCAGTGGGTCCTGGCACCTTAGTTCTTATGAGGGCATGGAGACACATTGGAGGGAGGAAAACAAGCAGGCAAAAAAAAATGTATGGGCAGCTGTTGGTAAAACAGTGCTAGTGGTAGGAGCAGTTACATTTACACAGCCCTAAAATGACATTTGGCCCTTTGAAGGCAACTGCGAGGCCGAAGTGGCCCCGGTGGAAATGAGTCTGACAGCCCTGCTGTAAAAGGAGCAAGGAAATGACACCAGGCTGCGTTTTCACAGCAGAGGGAGGAACTCTGCCTCTTCGCTACGTGTTCTGCTGCTGTTCATCGTCCGACAACGTCTGAAATCACGTAACCGTGACAAAGGGACGCAGCTGATTGTTACAGGACTTTGATCGCTGACTAAAGGATCTGTAGAGGGAGAACTTGCTCACGGAATTCCCTGGGCTGTTGTGGGGGGGAGGAAGGGTCAGCCCTCGGGTGAAAACCTGGATCAAAATGTGCTCCCTCTGCATTGTGGCACAGTAGAACGCTAAATATATCAACAGGCCCTTTATCAAGAAATGCATTACAAACTCCTTCAGCCCCATCGGCCACGCCATCACCGTCACGGTTTCCCAGAGCTGATTTGGGTGGGTAAGAGGCTCCCGGTGCAGGAGAACATCCTGTTAGTCCTTTCAGCCTGTTCACGGAGGGTTTCCAGCCTGCCCGGGCGCTGCGCGGCTGCGAGAAGCTGGTCGATGCTGCGTGGGCTCTTCGCGGTGCTGCAACCGGGGGGGCTGGTCAGCTCCAGGTTTGACCTGAGGCTTAAATCAAGCGTTTCAGGTGCCCGGCTGCCGAAACGGCCCCAGCGGGCTCGGAGATGCGAAGCTGCCTGACTCCGCTGTTCCGCGGGTCGATGAGCAGGGTTGTGGAGCTGCCGCAGCAGCATAGCGCCCGTGGGGAGCTCGGTGGTCCCTCAGGTTTCAGCTCTGGTCCCTCTGGGTGCGGGTTCCCGCTGCGCTCGGGCTGCGTTGCACCTGCAGCGGCTGCTGAAATGCTGCTCCGCTCCAAGTGCTCGTTAGAAGCCAACTCTGTGCTCAGATATGTACTATTCTGAGAGTCGTGGTTCCGCCCAAGGTGATTATAAAGCATCTCAAACCCACACACCAAAGTGCTCCCAGCAGTGAACATGAATGCCAAAGATTTTGGCTTAAGAGCTGTTCAGTTGCAATGGTTTTGGTGCCGGTGCAGATGGAAGTGGATGGGGGAACAGCACAGGCAGGACAAATAACCCTGTGCTGCAGTGAGCCTGGGATCCCTGGAACAGATCCTGGAATCTGCTCGTGCTGTGAGCTCTGGGATAAGCGCTTCTGCAGGGGAAGGGGTTTGGAACAGTGTTAGTGTGACCTTGTAGTGAGACAGCAGCGGTGCCAAGCACCACCGGGCGGGGGCCGGGCATGGAGGCAGCTCAGAGCAGCCACTCTGTGCCCCGGATTTCCCCCCAGCCCCGGAGACCCTGCAGCTTTCGCCCAGCACAGGGAGCTGCGCTGCCACGGGGCTCTCAGCCCGGCTGCTGGGCCAGCGGGGCAGGACAAACCCTCTGCTTCCGCCCCAAAACAGCTCCCCCTTCCCGAGCCGGGACCGTGCAGGCTGAGCCCCGAGCACCGGGGCTGCGGAGGGCGGTCAGTCACCGCGGCTGTTTTCCCAGCTGAAGCAGAACCACCGCCCCGCTCAGAGCATCCCCTGGACACACAGGCACAAGCGGGGTGTCCCCGGGGACACCCTGTGGGGACAGGTGCTGCTGATGCTCCACCGAGGCCACGTCCCCTTCCCCTGGTCCTCGCTGTGCTGTGCTCCAGCAGAATTGAGCTATCCAGGGTGATTTCTGTGTAACCTGGTCGTTGTTCAGCATTTGTCCCTCAGTCCCTTCAGCACCACCTTCCTCACCAGCCCACGCCGGTGCAGCCGTGGCGCTCAGAGCATCCTCACCGCTGTCCCCGGTGACGTGCGGCCCCGGCTGCTCGGGCTGGTCCGGGGTGCCGGGGGCTGCTCTGTGCCAGCCCCCCATGAGCTCACTTTTCCTGGGACATCAGCCACTGCTTTTGGGCCTGATTTTGTGCTGCAGTGTGTCGTGATGGACAGACAAAGCATGTATTGATTTTGCTGCAGCCTGGTGCATTAATACCCTAATTATTAGCTATTATAAATCCTTTTTATGAGATCCTGAGCAATAACATCTACTGGTCTAAAAATATACCAGGAAAGTAAAGAGTCACAAAAACATAAGTGCCAAAAAAGCTATTTTAATTTCTTAATATATTTCATGCTATTAATTTACAAGAAAATGGCTTGCTGTGGGTATTAAGCAATTAAATTGCAGCTGTGGGCTGAAAATGTCAAATGAGGTAACATTTTCCCCAAAATGGCCGCTTCCTATTTGGAGCACAACCTGCGCAGCTATTCTGGGGTTGTGTTTCACTTGTGAAATGTAAACGCGTGTGCAAAGAGCAGCGTTTCCATCCTGGCCTCGGTGCAGCTGTGTCCCTAAAACACAGAAAATCAGATTTGCACCTGCAGCTGAACTGAACCAGGCCAGGTGACGAGAGCGGGGACCCCGCGAGCTGTGGTGTGGGGAAGCGGGGAGCCCTGGGGTTGGGGGACAAAGAGGGGGCAAGTGTGGAGCCCTGGGGTTGGCACAGTGATGGGGGGAAGCGGGGAGCCCTGGGGTTGGGGGACAAAGATGGGGAGAAGTGGGGAGCCCCGAGTGTGGGGCAGCGATGGGGGGAAGTGAGGAGCCCTGGGTTTGGGGCAGTGATGGGGGCAGTGGGGAGCCCTGGGGTTGGGGGACAAAGATGGGGGAAGTGGGGAGCCCTGGGTTTGGGGGGCAGTGAGAGGAGCTTTTTTACAAACCCTACAGAGAAGTTTCTGGTAGTTGGACAGGGCTGGTTGGAGCTGTGGCACACAACCCTTGTTTCCTCCCAGCGGTGGCGGCTGACTGCAGCCAGCGCTGCTGTTGGCACCCCCGGGCACCGTTACTGATGTGGATCTCTGTTCGGTTCCAAGCCGAGCGCCCCTCTCAGCGTGTCTGGAACCAGGCACTGGTCACGCAACGAGCGGGAAGACTGCGGGACGTGGGGGGCTGGAGCTGCAGCCCCAAAGCCCGCTCGGAACCGCGGGGGGGCCGGCAGAGCCTCCCCCTGCCGGCCGAGCCGCCAACTGCAGCGGGACCGGGCGGGGCGTGCGGGGAACGGTGCGGGAGCGAGCAGGGAACATGTAGGGAACAGTGCGAGAATGGTGCAGGGAACGGTGCGGGAGTGTGCAGGAACATGTAGGGAACAGTGCGAGAATGGTGCGGGGAACGGTGCGGGAATGTGCAGGGAACATGTAGGGAACAGTGCGAGAATGGTGCAGGGAACGGTGCGGGAGTGTGCGGGGAACATGTAGGGAACAGTGCGAGAATGGTGCGGGGAACGGTGCGGGAGTGTGCAGGAACATGTAGGGAACAGTGCGAGAATGGTGCGGGGAACGGTGCGGGAATGTGCAGGGAACATGTAGGGAACAGTGCGAGAATGGTGCGGGGAACGGTGCGGGAGCGTGCAGGGAACATGTAGGGAACAGTGCGAGAATGGTGCAGGGAACAGTGCGGGAAAGCAGCAGGAATGCAGCAGGAACACTGCAGGGATGCTGCAGGAACGCTGCAGGAACGGTGTGGGAAAGCGGCAGGAATGCTGCAGGGATGCTGTGGGAATGCTGCAGGGATGCTGCAGGGATGCTGTGGGAACGCTGCAGGGATGCGGTGGGAACGCTGCAGGGATGCTGGAGGGATGCTGTGGGAACGCTGCAGGGATGCAGTGGGAACGCTGCAGGGATGCTGCAGGGATGCTGCAGGGATGCTGTGGGAATGCTGCAGGGATGCTGTGGGAACGCTGCAGGGATGCTGCAGGGATGCTGTGGGAATGCTGCAGGGATGCTGTGGGAACGCTGCAGGAAGGCTGGAGGGATGCTGCAGGGATGCTGTGGGAACGCTGCAGGGATGCTGCAGGGATGCTGTGGGAATGCTGCAGGAAGGCTGGCTCCACTTTTTTTTTTCTGTTATTTGCACAGAATTTTGCTCCTTTGGAAAATGTCACTTTCTCAAAACTGAAATTTTGCAGGGAGGAAAGGGCAGTTTTGCTTCATCCGCTGACTCAAAGATTTTGAGAAAGAGCTTGGGAGCTGTAAAAAAAGCAGCAGCCGTGGAGCAGCGGCTCTGCCCCAGCACTGAGTCGTGTCCCCGCACCCTGGCGGGACGCGCCATCGGATGAGCCATCGGACAAGCCGTCGGACGAGCCATCGGACGAGCCATCAGATGAGCCATCGGACGAGCCATCGGACGAGCCATCGGATGAGCCATCAGATGAGCCATCGGACGAGCCATCGGACGAGCCATCGGATGAGCCATCGGATGAGCCATCGGACGAGCCGTCGCCGCTGCGGTGCCGCCGCGGGAGCGGGACCGGCTGCGTGGCCGGCTTTGCAGTGGTGTGTGTCAGCACAAACGGCAGCGCAGGTTCTGCCGCAGGGTCGTTTCTGTCTGCGGACTAAATAAAAGCTTCTAAAAATACAAAGGGAATTCACAAAATGAGAAAACGGTTTATATAGTGAAACACATCACTCTGAAGCAAGAGGAAACATCAGCTTTGGAGCTAAGAACATCTTGTTCCTGGAGTTGAAGCACTGTCAATGTATGGTGCTCAGAGGGAGGTGAGGTCGATCTGCTAGGATGCAAGGAAAATGCAAAAATCAATCCCTTGCTTTGTGTGCTCACAGAGAGCTGTGCTGCAGGCCCCTAAAGCTGCGCTGTCCTTTCCCTCTCCCCAGCACTCCCCGGCTCTTGCTGCATCCTGCACAGCAGGAATGACTTCAGTTCTGAAATACCGCTGTCCCGCTGTATTGTTGCCCCTCTCTGCGCCGTGTGCCAACAGCAAACCTGTGCTGCTGGCCCCAGCTCTCCCCAGGCGCTGGCCGGGCTGGATGCTTCTGGAAGGGCTGCTCTGTGAACTCAGTTCATCCCCTTTGGCAGAGCAATGCTAGAAGCCCTTAGGAAAGCAAAGCTCCCAATGTGTTTTTCCTGTCTGTTTGTATTTTTTTCATTTCTGACTTGCTGCTGCCATGTTCCTCAGCAGCTGAGGGCGACTGCTCAGGTGAAAGGTGGTTGCACAGCTCCGCAGCGTTTCTGCTGGCGTCCAGAGCGCGGGCTGAAGCGAGAGGCTTCTCACGGCAGAGCAGCAGTGCTGCTGCTGTCTCCCGGCTGGACGCGGTGACACCACGGGCAGCGAAGTCCTCCCGGTCAGAGAGCGAGCAGCTGTTCGCACGGGCGGCGGGAGGAGGAGCTCACGGGCTGCGGGGACCGGGCACCGCGGTGCCGGCACATCGTGGGAGCTCTGCGGTGTGGAGATGCTCCAGCCACTCAGAGCGAGGTGAACCAGCCAGCAGCAATCACCCATTCATCATTCCGTAGGCTTTAATAACGGTAGTTACCTTCAGCACACTATGCTGGAGACAAGTTAATGAAGCTTCCAGGGAGAGCACCAAGGTCTCCATAACCAGCACCCTGCCCTGATGGGATGCGGGGCTGGGGCGAGGAGGGACAGGGGCTGGGTCCCCTCGGCGGGGCTGGGGTCGGGGTGGCCTCATGGGACCAGCACAGGAGCGGGGGTGGCTGGTGGCCGCGGGTCCCTGCTGGCCCACTCGCCGCCCCACAGGGCGCAGAGGAGCTCAGGGCTGCCAGCGACGGTGCTGCATGCAGCTAACCAAGCCAACACTGCCGTGCAAAAACTCAGCAACGCTGCTGGAGGCTGCAGCCCGTTCGGAGCATCCAGTCTGGGCCTAGAGGTAAAGTCAGGTTTGGTATGGGTGTCTTCATCGCCATTGCTTTGTTTGCCCTGGTCGATGAAGTAGGAGAAGGAACAAGTCCCTCGGGTGAGCCCCCTCTTCTATCTTCAGGCATGAGACTCGTGGCCACAGGGTGGAGCAGATAATTGAAAATGAGCTTCTGTAGGAGAATGAGAGACTGAAAACCTGCTAATTATGCGTCTCCATCCTGCCCCCACCGCAGCCTGAAGCCAAATGCTGCGGTGCAGCGCAGACGCCGCGCTGTGCGCACAGAGCCTCCCTGCCCGCACACGGCTGTGCCCACGGTGCGCCCTGTCCTGGGAAACCAGAGAGCCAAAATAAACTGCAAAGCATCTGAGAGCAGCAACGGTGGGATTTCAATCCGCAGCGGTTTCTGCTGCAAGTGTACTTCGGGGAAGCAGGCTCAGCTGGGAGAGGAGGGTTTTTTCGGACGAAACTCTTCTTTATCATGTGCAAATTAAAATCCTGTTCCCACCCTCTCCAGTGGTCCCACAACCGCCAGCGTTATCTCAAATGTCTGCAAAATGCCGCCTTTGCAAGCTGCTGTTCCGCGCCGTTGGCAAGGCAGCCTTGTGCGGGTCGGGAGGCGACAGTAAGAGCTGGGGCCGCGGGAAGGGGCTTCCTGCCCAGGGAGGGCGGGCGGGTTGGCGAGTGGCAGCGTCCGAGCCAGGGCAGCCTGCTCGTCCTTCCCTGGAGCTCGTGACAGGCCCTGCGCTCCGGAGCACAGCCCCGCTCCGGGAGACGCTCCTGGGCAGCGCTCGGAAAGGCCTTGGTGCAGACAGGTAAAAGATGAGGAGCACGACGTTACGTTCCAATGCAGAAAGCATTGTTTCAAACACACAGGTGTGATTTCGTGGTGGTGCGTACTGAGCAACGTTCGCAGGTAAGCTGGTACGGGGGCAGGATGTTCTCAGTACATAAAGAAAACTGTGGAAAAGGCTTCTGCCTTGAGGTGCAACTCCAAGTGGTGGAAAATTTGAATAGTTTTCTTCTTAATAATGTTTTTCTTAAATCTGTATGGAAGTGGGACTGGTACTGTGATTTCAGCAGGTGAAAAGATGAAATGAATAAGCAGTTACTGTATTCTGTGCAAACCAGCCCAAAATAACTCAGAGGCTGGTACTAAGACACGAGACGGTCCTACAGAAACGTGTTTTCTGACACACAGGTATTTGTGGCACCGAGCCCGACCTGCTCCAGCACCTCGGGCTGTGCCGGCGCCGCTGACCGGAGCGTGTGCTGCCCGCAGCAGCCCGCACCGGCCCCGCGGCCCCGCGGCACGGCCCCGGCTGTCCCCGCGGCTGGGACTCTCCACGCGCTGCCGGAGCTCGTGACGTGACGTGGTGACACCACCCGCGCGGGTGTGCGTGGGCAGGAGATGGCGCGGACAGGTGCGCGTTGTGCCGGTTCCCGTGTCACCCGGTCTGGGTTCCATAAACCTCGTCTGCCCTCAACTCTGCAGAGGCGCCACGGCTCGTGTTTTCCGTGGAATTTCAGACACCATATAAAGCTGATTTTCTGATACTGGGAAAATGAATGTGGGCTATTTCTGAATCCATTTTGCTGAAGCTGAAGCAGGCACAGCATGTGTGACATGACAACTCAACATTCAATCTAACCTTGTAGCTGGGTATTATTAATGATAAATGCACACCAGGTAATCTCATGACGACCTTGAAAATGAGTAAGAAATCTTGTCTGCCGGGTCATAGTTCCTCAGGCATTTTTAAAAAGGTAATCCATAATTTACTATTTTTTTTAAAGTATTTTCTGCTGTTCTGCACACACAGAATTTTATGCAGTGTCATGGCAAGACTTCCAAACACACACAGAAACCCCACCGGTCTGGGTGTTTTGTGGGTAAGTACTGTATTTACTATGGGTAAATGAAGAAGAAATCAAATTCAACTTCAAGCTCATTTCAATTTGCAAGTTCTGAAGAATGTTTCTGGAAGGCAGCTAATGAATGTGACCGATGTGCCCAGCCGTAATTGATCATTTATTTTGAAAAATCCTGGCAAACATTTAATTATATTATTCATTAAAATGTTCCCCTTGCAAGACATCATCTATAAAAATGATCTACCTAATAACTATGATGTCAGCGAGCTAAGATAGAGCGTGCAGGTAAACTGGGGTTCCTAAGAGGCAAATTACAAAGGCGAATTCTCTTGCAGGTTGATGCAGGTGGTCCCTGTGTCCGCCCAGCACCTGTGTGATTAGTGCCGAGCAGCCTTCCTCCCCCGTGTTTGGAGCACACTGGTTTTAAATACTCCGAACAATTCAAGGTTTCCAGTGCTGGGAAGAGAAAAGCCGTGTGCTGCACACACGTTGTCCCCACCGGCTGCGCAGCTGCGGCACAGGGAGCAGCAGGTCCTGCCCAGCTCCAGCTCCCGTGACCTGAGCCCCACATCACCGGGGTCTCTGTCTCACCACGTCCCCTTGCTCCGGGCACAGGCACTTTGTGAAGGTCCCTCTTGCTCGGGGGGCCCGTCCTGAGCTGCCGGGGGGGACCCACCCCAAACCACGAGTGGGGCTGGAAAGTGGCCGTGGGTCGTTCCTGTGCCAGACCCCGGTGTCCTGCACGCGGGAAGGGGCTGAGCGGGCAGCACAGGTGGTATGGCACTGTGGGCACTATGGATGGGCCGGGAGGTATGGATGGGCTGGGCGGTATGGACGGTATGGGCAGTACGGAAGGTATGGGTGGGTACGGGAGGCGTGGGTGGGTATGGTGTGGATGGTATAGGCAGTGTGGGCTGTAAGGATGGTATAGGCAGTACAGATGGCATAGGTGTTATGGGCAGTATGGGTGCTATAGGTGGTACAGGCAGTATGGATGCTATAGGTGGTACGGGCAGTATGGATGCTATAGGTGGTACAGGCAGCGCGGGCACTGCTGGGGACAAGGCCACAGCACCCAGCCCGGGGGCCGCTCGGCTCGGGCTGTCCCCACCGCTGGCAGGGGGACCTGGCGGGGGTTTGTGCCCCCATCCCGGGCAGTGACCGGGAGCAGCGCTGTGACCGGGTACCCGCAGAGGATGGGGAGAGGTGACACAGAGCTGTGCGGGCTCGGCACCACGAGGCCACCTGGCTGTGGGGCGGGGGCTGGGGGCTCCGGCGTGTCCCTCAGCCCGGGGAGCCCTGGGTGCGTCGGACGAGCACGTGGACAGGCCGCTCACAGCTGCCACCCGCTACCTACATCCAAATCCTCATTAAAACAGGCAAGGAAAACATCGCCAGGTAGCTCTAATTAGTTCGAATAGCAGGAAAAAAATAACCCCAATTAAAGACTAATGGAAACAGTTGCCCTATTTTAGGCAGTGGTGATCTGGTTTTGAGCAGATAAACAATGAAGGGTTTACCCTTGCTGGGGAGCTGCAGAGCATTGGGGAGGGACGTAATGTCTGTGACTCAGTATCTCACAGGAAAGGAAGCAAAGTCCTGCATTAAAGTTTGGTTTAGAAAATGGGCAGAACTTAGGCGCAGACCTAAAGAGGGCCTCGCACACCTTAGAGCAGTGTCTGCCTTGTCAGTGCCAGGTGTTGGACACGAAATGCAGCCCCCGGTGCGTGAGCCACCTCTGCAGGGCACAGGGACCCCGGCCCTTCCACCAGCAGCTGCCCACCCTCAGCCCCTAACGAGCCCCCAGCTGGCCAGGGCTCTTAAACCGGGCCCAGAGGGCTGTGCTCAAGGCTGCAGGGGGACTCTGCTTTGGTGGGAGCTGCAAATGCAGGTAGGGGTGTCTTATCTTTCTTGAATATGGGTTGTGAAGGAAGCAAGGGTAATGCAAGCACTTGTTTCTGCAGTGAGCAGGGTTTCAGTGCATCCTCTGCTGAATGAGACCCAAGCTGCTGTATCTCCTGGGTACAGGATGGTCTCCAGACCCACCAGCCCTGCAGCTCCTCCTGTGCTTGTCTCTGGGGGGCAATAAATGCTCTGAGTGAACAATGAGGTTTTGGGTGGCTTGGGTGCTCATTTGCTTTGCTGCCAGACCCTTGGAACACAACCTGGTTCAGGCACCTGGGGCAGGTCTCCTGCTCCTCTGCTGCTCGCTGGGCCGCTGCAGCCAGGTCCTGTCTGACCCGGCGGGTTTGGTGCGCGCCTGTGCTGACGCCTGTCACCTTGTTTGTCACTGAGCCCAGGGCTGCAGGCGCAGCAGCAGCTCCACATGCCACAGCGCAGGTGAAGCATTGTCTGGCGGGGGCAAGCTGTGGAAAAAGGGTACCTATTTGTTGCCTGTGGTCCCCCCGTGTCAGAGGTGTTCGTCTTACCGCTCAGACTGTGCTTCTCCTCTTTTTGTCTTCCCTTGTGGCTCCTCCAAGTCTCGCTGTCCTTGAGGACATCAGTGAGATGGAGAATGGAAGGTTTTAACAAAGCAGTCTCATCCACAGAGGTGGAAATAGAAGGTGAGATGTGCTATACCGAAAACAAAGTGTAAAAACTAGAGAAAACAACCCAAAGAAACCCAGCCAACCCCCTGCATCTGTTTATCAGTACTGGAATCACTGGGGTTTTTCTCCTGGGGGAGTGAGACCTGCCGGTGCTCTTGGGTCCAGCCGGTCCAGCTGCCGCACAGCGGGACACCCGGTGCTGGCTGGCCCCGGTGTGTCCGCGGGCCCTGTCCCGGTGGGGACAGCCCGCGTCCCTGTCCCCAGGGCGCCGGCCGGCAGCGCTGCTGTCGGGAGCTGCGCGGCAGGGGGCGCTGTCGGCGAGGCGGAACCGCCGCTCGGGCCCCGCTCCGCGGAACGGGGACAACGGGGACAACGGGGACCCCGCGGGACGGGGCGGACCCGCGGAACGGCCGGCACGGCGGCTGCCGGAGCAATGGAGATGCTGTGTGCGCATCTCCCGCGGGAAGCGCAGATCCTGCGGGCTGATCCCCCGTTTCAGCAGGACAGAAACGGGACCGAACCCGCAGCCCCCGGGCTGCGCTTTAGCTCCGGGCGAGTCCCGGCCCGGCGGGTCCCGCGGCGGACGGGCAGCGGGGCTGCGGCGCTGAGCGGGTGCGGTGCCGCGGGGGCAGAGCCGGCCTGCTTGCCTGATAGAGCACCTGCAAGCACTTTGGAAACCAAACAGTACTGCTTGTCTTTGCTGTTTGTAATAACTTGATTTCTTTCTCATCATGAGTCTCGAATAGCTTCAAGCAATTTGAAAAACTGTATCTGTACCGTCCTGGAGCAGGGTCTGGGGAGGTACTAACCAAAACCCACCAGATATTTCTCTGCAAGCACAAGCCCTGTCTTTCCTTGTGTTCATTTACTGGCCTTTCCACACTGTTCATGGGAAAATAAGGTGTATTTAGCTGTCCCAGACCCCAGAAAGACAACACAGGAATACTGTTTCGCGCTGCACAGCTCTCCAAGTCAGGGCGTGGCTGGGGTGCAGAGAGAACACAACCCTCACGGCTGATGTGGGCAGAACCCGGGACCCGGGGATCCTGCCCTGGGGTGTCCAGAGCAAGTGTCTCACCCTGCCATAGTCACTTTTGCAAACGTCACGGTTACATGTTGCTTCAATATTCCACATTTCCAGGACCTTTTCTCTCATGTATAATCTTGTACCTTTCAAGTGAAAGTTTTGCCCTAGGCAAGAATAATCTCCATCAACACTGGTGGTGCTCTGTGGGCTCTGGGGCACTGTACTGATGTGTCCGGTGAGCTGTTCTCGTTTGGGCAGTGCTTTCACTGCCAGATTAATGGGCTGTGGCTTCTGCTGCCATCTCTGAACGCTGTGCTGCTGATGCCTGGTGACACAGGTAACTGAGATGGGCCCTGCAGCTGCTATATAAACAAAAAAAACCAACATTGTGTTCAGTGATGTTACAGAAATCCGGATAAATGGCATATGGGATAAATAGAAGTGAAAATGAAGCATGACTAGTCAAGCACTGCACAAATGATGTTGAAAGGCAGCCTGCGCTCCCCACAGCACCCTCCTCCGCGTCCCTGGCGCTGGGGTTTTGGCTGTGCCTCTTGCAGATTTCTAAAGTCAAGTTAGCATTTATGTACTTGCTACTTTACATTGTCGAATTACAGAGCAAATCTGATTTTTCAGCCAGAGCTGGACAGCATTGAACACGCGTGATATGCAGCTGTTGACTGGAGTGGGGGACCCTGCGGCTGCATGGGGAGGAAAATGTATCATTTCAATAGGTTTTTGCCTCCTGTTTCTGCGTTTCCCAGTGTCTGTTGCCGGTAGCCGTCCCTTGCAGCACGCCCGTGCCGAACAGCGGGCTCCTCCGCCGGAAACGTGTCTGGTGAGCCGGCACAGCCGCAGCGGCTGCGGGAGCAGGGGTTGCGCTGCCCGGCTCTCCTGCGCTGGCGCTGATGGACATCGCTCTCTGGTACAAGACTTCAATACTGCAGTTTGTATCTATAAAGAAGTTCAGGCACTGTAGTGACCTTTGGGTGCAGGCGTGTGTGTCAGCGTGACCCCGGCTGCTTTTAATTCCTGTTTCAGGTGCTGCTTGCGCAGGCGTTATTTTGAGAGGAGAGGAGCAGGAGCCTGAGCATGGCAGAGAGGGTCACAGTCTGCAGGATTGCAGCCTGCACGGGAGAGTTAATTAGCTCACACCACCATGTGGAAATGTCCTCCGGAGTATTGATTTCAATAAGTTTTTGCTCAATTAGCGTCTGTCTCAGGGCAGATGTCACTACCCTTCCACTTTCCGGGGCACCGGGAACCTGCTTCCCTGACGTGGGCTTTGCCCCAGCGATCTGTCTGCGGTGTGTTCTGCTGCGGGGGTTTTCCTCGTCTGTGTGCATTAGGATCTCCTGTGCCCCTTCTCCTGGGCACCTCCGGCTTGCCCTGGGCCATCCCCTTCCTCCCACCCTCCTCCTTGCAGAGAGGCCACCGAGCACGTTGTCCCCATGGCACGCATGGGTTGGACAGGCCACGGGGATGGAATGTGGCTGGGGCCAGTGCCAGTCACCCCAGCCGGGACATCCTCATGTGGAGCTCAAACACCTCATCATCCTTTAAACAGATTTTTCGAAGTCTCTTTTCCTACTGTTATGTACTCGCTGCCGTCCTGTCTGAGCCCCCACAGACGGGGCTGGAGGAGCGTGGCTGGTCCCCTGCACCACTGAATGTCCCCCAGAGCCGCAGCACCAGTGCTGGGTGCAGCACAGCCCCTGCAGCGGGGAGGGTCCTCACCGCAGCGCTCCTCGCGCTGAACTGAGCCGAGGAGGTGGGAAGGCGCCGTGGGAAGCACCGAAGACGTGTTATGTGAGTACATTTCACTTGCTGCTTCATCACAACGAAGCCGGGCAGCATCCAGCGTGGGAGCGCTGCCCAGGCTGAAACCTTCGCGTGGGAAGGTCTCGCTCCCCAGGGACGCTCCACCGGGAACGTGCTTTGCCAAGAAGTGACTTACGGAGCCGGGGGAGATCACGAGGAGTGGGAAGGCCACGTAATGCTCAAGCAGGCTGCTGCCTTTGGAAAATGTCAGCCAAAGGGTGATTGTGGAGATACAGTACTTGGAGGAAATACGCTTGGAAGGAAAGCGTGCAAGCTGGAGTAATAGCGATGAGAGTTGGCAGGACCCAGACAACCCCCGGAGCGTTCTGGTGTCTTCAGGATTTACAGGGAAAAGAAGACATGTGTTGCTGCTGGGAGCTCACAGCCTCTGTATTTCCAGACTGCCAGTTAAACTACTCCGGCTGCCCAGCCCTGCCCTGCGGCTCCCGACGCGCACCCCGCCTGCCCTGCAGCTCCCGACGCGCACCCCGCCTGCCCTGCGGCTCCCGACGCGCACCCCGCCTGCCCTGCGGCTCCCGACGCGCACCCCGCCTGCCCTGCGGCTCCCGACGCGCACCCCGCCTGCCCTGCGGCTCCCGACGCGCACCCCGCCTGCCCTGCTCTGGGACGAAGGCAAACCAAGGGGTTATTGCCGGTGTCCCGTGTCGGCGGGGGTGCGGTGGCGGGGACCCCCGCCCGAGGCCGAGGCTGCTCTGGGGGCTCCGCTGTGGCCGTGCTGGGCGTGGGGGTCGGCGGTGCGAGCTCCGCGGTGGTGGCAGCAAAGGCCTGGGCAAGCAAACCTGAACCAGCAATGCTGGCTTCGCTCCTCATTAAGTGAGAGGGCAGCTTTATTATAACAAAATGGTTTTCTCTTGGTTAAATTCCGTTACTTCAGAGCTTTATGAAAAAGAAACATGAATGCCCTTTTGGCGCCAGTGTTTATATCATCGTGCAACTGTATTACAGAGCTCAGTTACGGACGTTTTCTGGGTTCCAGAACAAATCCTGCCATACGTGGACGCTTGCATTCCTGAGAATTGTATTTGTTTGAAGTCACAGCATTTTCTAGAAAACCTCAGATCAGTTATGAGGATTAAGTGAATTATTATCACTTTGAAGTGCTACATGGGAACAAGGGGTGTAAAAGACTTTCTCTGTAGGAAGCTTAGTTGCTGGGGCAATTCAGGCTGAGGTTGCAATGGAAGTTGACCTAATTAGACAATTTATAGATATTCAGTTACCTAATTTAAATTGGCTGTGGTGTAGGTGCCAAAATAAATCCCATTTCACCTCCCCTCTGCCAAGCCTTCTGTTTGCAAATGTTTTATGTTTTAAAACAACACTGGAGCAGCATTCCATGTTTATTTTCCAAGGCTCTTTCATTTTTAAGGTCATCATCACAGTGCACTGCACACGAAGGGGAATTATGGCCTTGCAGAGGTATGTTCAGGCAGCAGAGCAGCTCGGGTCAGCTGCTCCAGCTCAGCGCTGAACAGGGGTTGTGGTCACGTCACCCCCGGGCTGCTCCGCCAGCTCTGCGGCCATCAGTGCTGCGGGTCCGTTCCCCTGCCCCTCGCGACGGGCTCCCGTTCCCCTGCCCCTCGCAATGCGGGTCCAATCCCCTCGCGACGGGCTCCCGTTCGCCTGCCCCTCGCGACGGGCTCCCGTTCGCCTGCCCCTCGCGACGGGCTCCCATTCCCCTGCCCCTCCTGTTCAGTCCATCCCCATTCCCCTCATGCTGTGGTTCCATTCTCTTTCCCCTCTCTGGGATCGTTTGTGGTGTAAAGGGCGGCAGCTGGGGCGTCATGCTGGCAATGGGCACTACGTATGGAGTGGTTTAATTTGGAAGTCCTGATGGATATACTGGATATTGGGAGCTTAATGTGTTTTTATATTTAGCACTGGTACTGCAACTATTCTAATCTTCTTAGCAAAATCGTATTCAAAAGGGTATGATCCATATAATGAGGTGAAACAGGCAGTCTCACTGGGAAATCAGTCTGGTGCAAATGTAAATTGCAGGCATCTCATTAGTCTAGCAAATGACCCTGTCAAGGTACAGCCTTTCCTCTGCAGGAGGAGCCGGTGGGGCTGCAGAAATGCTGCTGGCCCCAGGCCAGGAGTCCCCGGCCGCGGCCGTTCACCCCTCGGCTCCGGTTGGTGTGGATCTGGTACCTGGAAAGGGCCATGGCAGCCGGGGCATCGCTCCATCGTGGGTGCTGTGTGAGCACGACAAGCAGCTGCTCTGTAATGTAATCTCTAACATTTAAATGCTGCGAGAGAGGCAGCTGACAGCATGGATTAACCCAGCATTTGAGGAACAAACATTATTTCCTCTGCATTGCCACACCACGGGGAGCCAGGGCCGAGCTCTCCCGTGGGCGCGAGCCCTGGGCGCTTGGATCTGCATCCGCTGGGCTGGCCAGGGATGAAAATAAAACATCTTGGCTGATGTTTTCTTACGGCAGTTCCCACGAAGTGAAGGGGTGGATGGGAATGCAGTGAAACAACAAAGGGCGGCCCGAGCAGAGCTGCATGTTGGAGTCAGATGGAAAAGCTGCAGCTCTCGGGGTGTTGGAAACCCCGGCAGAGGGTCATTCCTGGGCTGCGGGTGAGCAGGTGCAAGCAGCAGAGGCACCGCGGGCTGTGGCTGGTTGTTGTATCACAGTATCACAGTATGTTTGGGATTGGAAGGGACCTCAGAAGCTCATCCAGTCCAATCCCCCTGCTGGAGCAGGAACACCCAGGTGAGGTCGCACAGGAACATGTCCAGGGGGTTGGAATGTCTGCAGAGAAGGAGACTCCACAACCCCCCTGGGCAGCCTGGGCCAGGCTCTGCCACCCTCACCGGGAACAAGTTTCTTCTCAAATTTAAGTGGAACCTCTTGTGTTCCAGCTTGATCCCATTACCCCTTGTCCTATCATTGTTTGCCACCACGAAGAGCCTGGCTCCATCCTCATGACACTCACCCTTTATATATTTATAAACATTAATAAGGTCACCCCTCAGTCTCCTCCAAACTAAAGAGACCCAGCTCCCTCAGCCTTTCTTCATAAGGGAGATGCTCCACTCCCTTAATCATATTTGTTGCCCTTTGTTGTCACCGGGGAATGGTTCATTGTCACCGGAACGGCTCTGGGCAGCTCCGGAACGTCGGGATGGCAGCAGCGGCTGGTGGAAAACGCGTGTGGTGTTCTGGCTGCTCTTTTAGACTGAGGAGATAGAACATAGACACAAAATCCGGTTTGCTGCAAGAACTAAGAAAGAAAGGTGCAGCAGTGGTGAAGTGCGAATACTTGAATTCAAATATTGCCTATTCTAAAAGGACAAAAGTGACTTAGGCCATGGGGTTCATCTAATGCTTTCAGATCATTAAAACAAATAATTTATTGTTTCTATTAGGACTTTGCTATAGCTGGACATGGAGGGATTTAGATCACCTTTTCCAGTTTTTCCTCTATGACCTGAGAGCTGTAACCTTACTTTTGTAAACTCACGAGTATTTCCAAGACGTGACACTGTGCAGCATCGAGTTGTGGTGCTGGTGACGTGCTTTCTGCCGGGAGCATTCACAGGCTTCATTAGCTCTGTCTTCTCCAGCTGCTGTGTGTGCCCCCGGGGACCCCCCGTGTCACCCACAGACACCTCAGCCCTGGACATGGCCGGTGTCACCCACAGACACCACAGCCCCAGCTCCTGCGTGTCCCTTTGGCAGGCTGATCATTCCCAGTCCCTCGGTGGCGTTTCAGGGTGGGGGCAGGAGCAGCGTTTGGGGGCTGGGGGAGCGGCTGCAGGGCCCCGCCGTGCCCCGGCCCCGCCATGCCCCGACCCCACCGTGCGCACGGGAACTGAGAGGGGAGAGAGGGACAGTCCTGGCGAGGCGCAGGCGGCTTCGTCCAGCACCCCCAGCTCAGTTCCGCCCTGGCAGTCGCCGTCCTGGGGGCTGTTGTCTCTGATCTGTCTCTTGCCTGTGTGGCGGAGAATTGTAAATTCCCATTTTACTGAATAAGGAAAAGCACCAATCTCTTGCTGTTGGAAGAGATCCTTCAAAACGTGGGCAGGCGAGTGCTCTGGGGCAGCCACGGGGCCGGAAGCAGCGGGATGGCGTGTGCACATGTGTGTGACACAGGTCCGGTCCCAGCGCCGTGCGGAGCGCTCGGCACCCCGACGGCTGGAAGCAGAGGCAGGGCAATGGCAGCGGGGTGGGAAAGCAGGCCGAATTGTATTTGCGTAGTTATTTGCATTGAAGTGTTTTGATTGAGCCATCTTTACCCCGCTCTCACGATTTCAAGCACACGTCTAAGTGCGCTGGTTTTGCGTGTATAGTAAGTCAGCCCCAGCTCTGCAGGTGATGTGAACGCACCTGGCGCAGCCAGGCACCGCGCGCACCCGCAGGGTTCGCTCTCGGCGTGCAGGGCGCCTCGCTGCGGACCCCGGGCTCGCTAGTTCGGTCAGACAAAGAGCCCTTGGCGAGCCTAGAAACTGCAGTGTTCTATGAAACAGAAGCTTCTTTCCTCTCGTGCGTCGCTTCATTTAAAATTTAAAAAGTGGGTCTCTTGGTAAACCTCCTTGCCCGTTTACATAAAAATCTCGGTAGGTGATGCATTAAGCTGCTTCCCTGTCATTATTTGCAAATTTGTAACCCCTGAACAGGGCGCTGATTTCACCCACCACTCGTCATCTCATCCCGTTCACATCATTGTTTTTAAGCCATTAGGAAAATAATCCTTCGTGGGGGTTTGTTTCCTGGCTGCAGGCAGAGGGAGCCGGAGCCCCGGCGGCGCAGCCTCCGCCGCGGGTGTTTGCTGCCGCTCGGCCCGGTACCCGAAGGTTGTGTAGGAGGCAGAAGAGTTCATGAAAACAAAACCAGAAGTGATAAACCGGTCTGTGTGTTAATTTCCAGCGGGTCTGGTGCCCAGACCAGAACCAGGCCAGGACAGCAGCAAGGGGAACTGAAAAAGGAGAAAGGGAAGAGCATTGCGTGTTTCTCGCATTCATTTTGAAGGTATTGAAAGTGTAGTGACCCAAGGAAAGGGATGAAAAAATGGGTGTTGAAATGAGTATTTTGAAATGATACAAATAACGATGTTGAATCTTTTCCTCTATGTCAATATTGATAAATGTGTCTTGAGAACCTACAGTACTGGAGGTTAAAACATAAAATTAACTTGCGTCTGAGAAATGAAGCTGGTTTAATTTATATTTATTGTTTAAAAACAGCCATAGAAAGCTTCTTGTCATCATTTATTCTTGAAATGAGTCTTGCCTCAAGGGTTACCATAGTTACAGATGTTTCTGACTTTGTAATGTAAGCACCATCAACATTTACGGCACAACGAGAGCCTCTAATTGATTTTTGTACGTGGAGAGCAGAAAGCGAGCGCTGGGGAAGACGCGCGGGGCTTAATTGCAGGTTTCTGGGGGACCCGCTTATGTGATCGTGCGTCAAAGAGCTGTGATGGTTCGAACAACAAATGTTCATGCTCATAAATAATTTGACAAATGGCGAGATTAATCTTATGAGCTGAGAGCAGCCACAGATGGAGCGGAGGGCAATCAGGAGCTGGGGTTCAGCTGCCGCATCCCCCACCGAGCCCCAGTGCTGCTGGAAGGGCCCCAGGGTGCTGGGGGCGGGGGGCACAGCCCCCTGGGACCCCCGGCATGGGGCTGGGGGGGGGGGGGGGCACAGCTCCCTGGGACCCCCGGCATGGGGCTGGGGGGGGGGGGGGCACAGCTCCCTGGGACCCCCGGCATGGGGCTGCGGGGGGGAGGGGCACAGCCCCCTGGGACCCCCAGCATGGGGCTGGGGGGGGGGGGGGGGCACAGCCCCCTGGGACCCCCAGCATGGGGTTGGGGGGGGGGGGGGGGGGGGGGGGGGGCACAGCCCCCTGGGACCCCCGGCATGGGGCTGGGGGGGGGGGGCACAGCCCCCTGGGACCCCCGGCATGGGGCTGCGGGGGTGGGGGGGGGCACAGCCCCCTGGGACCCCCAGCATGGGGTTGGGGAGGGGAGGGCACAGCCCCCTGGGACCCCCAGCATGGGGTTGGGGGTGGTCAGCCATGCTTGTTTTGTACATGAGAGTGGGAAGTTGGATTGCATGGAGCACCCCAACCAGAAGCCTCAATCTGAAGCGTAGGGAATAGTGTGGGGAGGAAGGCACAAGGCAATGTCACGAGGTGCCAGCATCCTGTGATGCTGCTGTGACACAGTCTGGAGAACTGAAAAAGTGCATGGGTGTCCCGCCTCCCCTCCTGTGGGTGCTGCGAGCCCTTTGGGGTGGTGCAGAAGTCTTTTCCGTGCTCTTGACACCTATTCGCTGTGGCTGAGTGTGTGGTTTGTGGTGAACAACAGCTGTGAGAGGCTGTAATCCATCTGCTTTGGGAACCTTTCAAACCAGGCTTGTGGGGTTCCAGCGGTGCCCGGCTGGGCTGACCCGCAGCTCTGACCCCAGCTGCAGCATCCTCCCCTCGCCCCGCGCTGACACGGCTGCAGCCGGGGCCGTGCAGCGTCACAGCCCCCCCCGGCTGGTGTCACAGCCCCCGGCTGGTGTCACAGCCCCCTGCTGGTGTCACCCTGTCCCCCGCACCGAGAGCTGTCAGCTCCCCAGGGCCAGAACAGCCACCTCGCTGGTCACCAAGCTGTCCCCACCGCAGGCTCTTCAACTGACCTGAAATGTTAGCTAGCAAGGAAAAAAGTATTTTTGCTATGAAATTTTTAAAAATGGTATTTCTAAACGTTTGAGCCAAGTTAGCCATGTTAACAATGATATTTAAGTCATCAACATGAAGGTCCGGTTATGTAGTGTATTATTTTTCACAATTGCCTTGTTCCACCTTCATAATAACAGAAAATAGTGATTCACGTTGTCCAGAAACAGCATCAATTTACACCAAGAAAATAAATCCATTGTCCACGTCTCTGACCCGAGGGGCTGTCACTTCCGTAAAATGTGCGAAGTCTTTTTTAAATATAATCTCATTTTCTGAAATTGCCACTCACCAGGGCGTTCTTATTCCTTCTCCCCTGTTTGATTGTTTCGAGCTACCCTTGATCAGGAAACAATGGGATCAGGAGAGAAGTATCCGAGGGAGAAAACAAGGTGGATTAAGGCTGTAGAAAAATCAGGAAAGATGAGGAATTTCAGTTTCTGCCGCCAAAGGCTGATGCTTCTGAGCTTTGTGAGAGCAGTTTAGCAGCTGGTGTGAGAACAGGCTGAACCCCGTCTCCTCAAACCTGCTTTCCTCGCCTCCCGCTGTCACCCTCATACAACTTTATTGGGGTTTTTTTACTGTTTTGAGGAGATTCAGGCCATGAGATAAAAGCAAATGGTGCAAAGAGACACATGGTGCAGTGATTTGTGCAATAAGTCACGTTTCCAGGTGCTCGGGGTTGTTCTGGTGATCACATCCTGGAGCCGCCGGCGTGGTCTGTCGGTGGCCACGGTGCCACGGAACCCGCGCCAGCAGCTCCACAAACCCACTCCTGGTTAAAGCTTTAAGACAGCAGAAATTCCTTAAGAAAACAGAAAATACTTAGAAAAAGTATTAAAACATGTCAGGAAAAATGCACAAACTTGAGCTAGACCTGAGGGTGCTATAAGAATCACATTACATTTTTCATGGAATGGTGACAGGAGTTGTTTCCCACACGGAGAGTTGCCTGGGAGCCCACAATGCCCATAAACCCCGTGAGGTTGGATATTAACCACAATGGTACAGCCGAACAGAACCGGGAAATGGAGGCAGAATAAAGGTGTTCCCTTACAGGAGCCCTGATGGGAAATGAAACAAAAATACGCTCAGCCTCTTTGGAAAAGGACGTAAGTCCTTCCTATAGTAAAATAAGCATGGAAATGAACTTTATTCTGCTTCTTTCTGACTTGAAATACACATAAAGTTGTCATGTTGTGACAACTGGAGCCCACCGTGAGAGGCAAAGAAATAGCTGGAGAGAAATATGGGAAGCAGAGAAATGCACTGAAGTGTTACTGAAATGGCTGGTTGAGGGGACTGAAGGGCTCAGCCAGCAGAGCGCCAGTAACGAAATCAGTGCCTGCAGGAAAAGGGAGCAAAGCACCCAGAGAGCCACCGTGCTGTGCCGCACCGGTAAAACGAGCGCTCCACGGCAGCCCCGCAGCCCGGACGGGGCGTCTGCAACCGCGGCACCGTCCCTGTGCCGAGGGGAGCAGCGCAGGCTGGGCTGGGGAACCTCCCGGAGCCCAGGAACGGGCTGGGGTGTGTTGGTGGTCCCGTCCCACCCGAAGAGCGCTCCGTGGGCCCATGGGCTTGCCTGGGAGCGAGAAGAGCGGCACATGGCAAAATACAACTGTCCTTCAATCCTGAAATCAAGAGGTGATGGGGACTGGAGTCTCGGGCCAGCCGCAGTCAGGACTCGGTGTCCTGGTGGTGATTGAGCCGTGCTGGGCTGTGCGAGAGCTGTGGAGCGCATCAGGGAGAGAGCAGCACTCAGATTCCATGTGGAAAGAAAAGTGGGGGGGGGCAAAGCAATGAGACAGAAAAACAGCCTCGATGCAGGGACCCTGAGAGGATGCAGGGACACACAGCGGAGCCTGGTGTGCTGTGCTGTTCGATAGACCCCTGCTCAAACTCTTAACTGCGGATCTCAAAATTCAAGCGTCAACTAACCAGCAACAATACTGCTGATAAGAGTGAGGGTGGATTAGGCTTTTCCTGTTCTGTTAATTTCTGTTCTGCAACTTTCATGCTTTGTTCATAGCCTGCAAGCCAGGGGTTATTGCATGGGTCAGGAGAGCAGCCCAGGAGAGAACAGAAACCCCAGCTCTGCGGGCAGGGCCGGGCAACAGGACCCACCTGGCCAAGGTCCCCGGGCACGGGGGTCCGGAATGGACGCTCGGGAGCGCACGGCTCAGGTGATGGAGCAGAACACTGCGCTGCAGAACACCGGCAGAAACGCGGAGCGGTGGCTGCTGCTCCCACAGGGGCTCCCAGGGGCTCCCCACGCTGCTCCCCGTGCTGGGCAGGGCTCCCCGATCCACCGCGGCAGCAAGCTGGCAGCTGGAGGTTTGCCAGTCCCTCTTTCCTCACGGGTTCATACCTCTCATGTTCAAACAGTATTTATTTAAATTAGCTGATGGTAGCAGAATTAATTTGTTTTGAAGGCTGAGCCAGAAAGTATTTGGCAGTTGGATGGGAAAATCTAAAACAAACAAACAAAACCCCTTAAACCATAAATCGTTGCTTAATTCTCCAGCTTTGAGCACAAAACGCCTTGGAGAACTGCTTAGTTCTGTAAGGGTAACGAGGCAGGAGTTGTTCGTGTCGCAGCTGCAGTGTCAGTGTATGGTGGTTGCTGCGGTGTCCCCAGCACGGGCTCTGCAGTCACTGTCACCGGGTGCCAGGAGCTGCGGGGGAGTTCCCGTGGTACCCGTCAGGGTGACCGAGCGGAACCGCTGACCGGCTTTTCTTTGTGTTAATAACAAGGGCAAGACAGGAATCAGAGCTTTAATCTCCCTTCTCCAAGAGCGTAATACCATTTTGGCTATAGGTGTCAAGGCCATGCAAAATAGAGATGGGAAATAAGCAAGAGAAAACAGTTGGAAGAAAATGTTTAATATTTCTTTGTGATGTTTCCTACACAAATACCATGGTTTGTGACTTTCATGCTGATTTGACTACTGATGCAATTCAAGATTGTACAGATGCTACAGGGTCCCTGGAAAGTTGGTTCCAGCACCCATGGCCAGGGCTGTGGGTGACACCGGCCATGTCCTGGGCTCTGGTGTCTGTGGGTGACACCGGCCATGTCCTGGGCTCTGGTGTCTGTGGGTGACACCGGCCATGTCCAGGGCTGTGGGGTCTGTGGGTGACACCGGCCATGGCCGGGGCTGTGGGGTCTGTGGGTGACACTGGCCGTGTCCTGGCCCCTGGTGTCTGTGGGTGACACTGGCCGTGTCCTGGCCCCTGGTGTCTGTGGGTGACATCGGCCATGTCCATGGCTCTGGTGTCTGTGGGTGACATTGGCCATGTCCAGGGCTGTGGTGTCTGTGGGTGACATTGGCCATGTCCAGGGCTGTGGTGTCTGTGGGTGACATTGGCCATGTCCAGGGCTGTGGGGTCTGTGGGTGACATTGGCCATGTCCAGGGCTGTGGTGTCTGTGGGTGACACCGGCTACATGTCCAGGGCTGTGGGGTCTGTGGGTGACATTGGCCATGTCCAGGGCTGTGGGGTCTGTGGGTGACACCGGCTACATGTCCAGGGCTGTGGGGTCTGTGGGTGACACCGGCTACATGTCCAGGGCTGTGGGGTCTGTGGGTGACATTGGCCATGTCCAGGGCTGTGGGGTCTGTGGGTGACATTGGCCATGTCCAGGGCTGTGGGGTCTGTGGGTGACACCGGCTACATGTCCAGGGCTGTGGGGTCTGTGGGTGACATTGGCCATGTCCAGGGCTGTGGGGTCTGTGGGTGACACCGGCTACATGTCCAGGGCTGTGGGGTCTGTGGGTGACATTGGCCATGTCCAGGGCTGTGGTGTCTGTGGGTGACATTGGCCATGTCCAGGGCTGTGGGGTCTGTGGGTGACATTGGCCATGTCCGGGGCTCTGGTGTCTGCGGGTGCCACTGGCCATGTCCAGGGCTGTGGGGTCTGTGGGTGACACCGGCTACATGTCCAGGGCTGTGGTGTCTGCGGGTGCCACTGGCCATGTCCAGGCCCAGCACCCAGCCCTGCCACCACGTCGTCCTCACCCGGCTCTGCCAGCAATCCTGATCCTGACGCTGGGGCGTCTTTGGGGGAAAAAAATACTGGTGTTGCAAGAATCTCGCAATACTTTGTGAGGAACATCTCTATAAACAGCTCCGGGCTGAGAATCCCATTCTGGTTTTACTTGTGTCTCAAGACACTTGAACAAAAGTTTTCAGAAGGGAAAGACTAATAAATCAAGACTGTGCTTCTCCGAGCTGCTCGAGGGAGCTGGTTAAAATTAGCACGGAATGTGGGCTGGAGGAGCGCGGCCTCGCCTCCCCGCGCCCGCGGGGCCGCGCTGCCAGCGCTCCGGCTCTTCCAAAAAAGGCGAAAAGCAGCTCTGGGGCAGAACGGCCGGTTCCCGCTGCCGCGGCCGCCGGGCGCCGGGGCAGGTGCCCACCTGCAGCCTGGGAACCAGCGCTCGGGCGCGGCGGAGCAGCCAGGGCTGCCGCTGCAAGCTCCGCTTTGAACACCGGGGAGGGGTGGAGCGAGCCACCCCGGGGCCCTGCTGCCTGTAAGGGGTTTTTCCTGTGTATTGCTGAATATTAATGGAGCATGCAGCCAAAACAATAAATGGAGGCTGTGAAGTCACTGGTTGCTTAGAGCTTGCTGCATCCCAGGAAGGGGCGTGGATGGATGGAGGGAGGGAGGGACAGATGGACAGATGGAAGGAGCAAGCGAGTGCCTTGGCCATGGCAGCAGCCACCGGCGTGTGGTGAGAATGAAGAGATGTCCTCTGGAGAATGTTTCTGAGCAAGGTCCCGCAATCTGAAGTGTGCAGTAAAAATCAGTGCAAAGCATCAGCAGTCACAATGCCAATGGAGCTGAGGGTGGGTTTGGGCAGGGAGGAGCCCGGTAGCCACGGGCTGTGGTTTCCCCAGGGCTGCACTGTGCACTGAGCCGCCCCTCCTGGCGCAGGGAGGGCAGGAGCGTTTCCCAAAGGCTCCCAGAGTCTGGTGCGTCTGCCTGTTGGCAGCCGAGCACAGCCCGGGATGTCCCGCTGCCCGTGACTGTCCCGCCAGCAGCAGGCGCTGGCACGTCCCCCTGCAGGACGAGGCCGCCCGCGGCGGGTGTCCAATCTCACGCCCCAGCGCGGCGGCTGCAGCTGAGCGGCCTCCCTTTGCAAAACCACGTGCTCGTTTTCCTTGGTTGTTTCCAAGCAACAAATAATCTGTACTTTGGAAAAAAACTCCATATTTTCTTAGGAAAAGACTGTGATGGTGCCATGTCCACCAAGCAGGGGACAGTCCTCGCGGCTGGGCGGCCGTGCCGGCTGCTCCGCGTGTGCCCGCTGTGTGTACCACCAAGATACAGAGAAAGGAGAGTTCTGCGAGGTACCCGGCTCGTGTGCACGGCCTGGGGCATCTGCTGAATCGCTTCGTTCTTCTCTTCTGCTCCACCTCTCTCATCGGTTTGGCCCACAAGCTTTACTGAAGTTGTGACTGTCCTGCCCTGGACAGGACCGATGGACCATTGCAGATCCACCTGAGACGCTCCAACGCGCAGGTTCTTCTCTGACTTTTCTGTTTCTGCAGCCTGTATTTCTTTATTGTGGGAGTTGAAAGCAATAGCGCTCAAGTGAGCAGCGGCAAGCCAGAGCCAAGGGCTCTCTTTACTAGTGCCTTTCTATTTTAAGAACAGGGCATTATTGTTAATATATTTCTGATGTTTGGTTTCTTCCAGGGTCTGTTCGTGTAAGTAATAGGCAGATTCAATTGCTGGAAGGAGGGGGAAAGCCGCAGTTAAAAGGATGCAGCCAGTTCAGCGAACGTTAATCTTGTCCCCAGCAAAACCGCTGCCAGCACCTTGGAAGATTTTCAGCTTTTCCACAAGGTCTTTAGGTTGGAGTCAAGATAATGGCTGAACGTGCCCGTTCCCAGCGCCAAGGTCTGCAGTGAGGGCCTGTGCTGGGAACAGTCCTTGCCACGAAAAGCATGGAAATCTTTTAGAAACTTAAACTAATGTGAAAAACAATAATTCCCATTTATCTCAACAGACGATTCCTCATTGCTGCTCAGGACCTGCGGTGTAGTCACTTCTCTGATTTAAAAGAAAAAATATCTCCAGCAGGAGAGAACAGTAATTTGAATTTCATCTTGTCTCCTCACCTTTACCAAATGGAGTGGTTCCGTTCTGTTCCATGAGACCAGGAAAATCAAGACTTGCCTTTGCCGAGAGGTGACACAAACATCAGATTTCCATAAAAATGCAATTTTGTATTTAAAAAAGCAATACAAAAGCAAAGAAAGGAACAGTACCCACGTACCCCCCAACCGAAGAACCTGGCAAAGCCGCCGGAAGGCTCAGCCCTGCCCTGGGTGTTGGCGCCTCTCGAGGGGAGCGCGCCCGCCCCAGCGCCCGCGTGCTGGCAGCGCTCCTGGAAGGGTGAGTCCAGCGACATGCGCGCGCTCTGAGCGTCCCGTTGGGGGAGATATGGTTTCCTCGGTGGGGGTGGTCGCCCCGGAGCGGGGTCGGCAGCCCGGCGGGGCCGTGGGGCGGTAGCCAGGAACACCCGAGTTATGTCTCTGCTACGGTGAGGGCATAAAATCTAGACCATGTATTCAAGTTCTTGGCAACCTATTGCTATTGCTCTACACGCTTATATCGGTGCAGAAAAACATCTGATCTTTTGTTGAGCTAAATTCCTTGGGGCTTCCTGTGGTTAAAAAGAACAGTAATGTCTGAAGTTTCATGAAAAAATACTGTCAATTGGAACATCATCTGGCTGGAGGTGCAGGCAATACCTCGCTTTTAACTTCAAAATCCACGGTTCCTATACTGATGTTAAAATTGACACTGGGCACCTTTGGTTATCCTGAGAGTCCCACTAAAATCAGTAAGACTATTGACATGAGTGATAATACGTGCAACTATTGCAGTATACTTGGATTAGTGATTTATACAGTGTGATTGTACAAAGAAGTGCAGAATGCTTCTATGCTTTTTTTGAAGCCGTGTGAAGGCGTGAGATTTGAGGAGCTTAAGTAATTAGCAAGACATCACAAAAAAGCCCCTTGTCTCTTGGGTCACACCCAAAGGAAGGATCCTTGCTCACTTTCCCGTTCTTTTCCCTTCTGAGAGCCCCGCACGCCGCTTTGCATCCGGGTTGGCATCCAAGGAAAGAGAAATTCATCTGTTCAGAAAATAAACCAACCATTTCTTTGCTCATAGAATCTATCAAAAAGCTTCCTTTCTCTCATTTGCTTTACAGCACGTTAATTTACTTGAACGTCAACAAACAGCATTTTGTCAAAGAAAATAATTCGACTTTCATTCGGGTGTTTCTGTTGAGAGGAAAGAACGAGCAGCTTTGTGACAAAGAAACATCTGAGTTTTCCAAAGAGGAGGAGCAAGCTGGCTGCCAGGTACTGTTTTGCCACATTCTCCTATTTGCAGGTCTGTGGTATTTGTGAGAGGTTTGTAAATGAGCTGTTGGAGACTCACTTCCAGCAGCGCAGGACGGCAGCAGCGCAGGACGGCAGCAGCGCGGGCGCTCGGATGAGGCGGCAGCAGCGCAGGACGGCAGCAGCGCAGGACGGCAGCAGCGCAGGATGGCAGCAGCGCGGGCGCTCGGACGAGGCGGCAGCAGCGCAGGACGGCAGCAGTGCGGGCACTCGGATGAGGCGGCAGCAGCGCAGGACGGCAGCAGCGCGGGCACTCGGATGAGGCGGCAGCAGCGCAGGATGGCAGCAGCGCGGGCACTCGGATGAGGCGGCAGCAGCGCAGGGCGGCAGCAGCGCGGGCACTCGGATGAGGCGGCAGCAGCGCAGGATGGCAGCAGCGCGGGCACTCGGATGAGGCGGCAGCAGCGCAGGGCGGCAGCAGCGCGGGCACTCGGATGAGGCGGCAGCAGCGCAGGACGGCAGCAGTGCGGGCACTCGGATGAGGCGGCAGCAGCGCAGGACGGCAGCAGCGCGGGCACTCGGATGAGGCGGCAGCAGCCGCGGCGGTGCCGGCGCTCACCGGCTGCCCACACCTTCTGCCCCAGGCGGGGTGGGTTTGTCCACAGCCTGGCTTTGAGTGGGGAGCCAAGCGTTCTCTGATAGTATCTGATGTGACCTTCCATCACCCGTTTGCAGCGACCCTGCCCTGTCTTGCTGGAGGTTTTCCTGCTGCTGCGCGCGCTGCTCTGCTCCCTCCGGAGAGATGACGCTTTTCTGGCGGTGAGCTCCCGACACGGCCGTTCCCTGGCCTCGGGACCCTGGTTCGCCTTTGTCTTGCTGGTGCCTTGTCCTCCTGTCCACCAAACACCTGCTTTCCCGGGGACCAGGCTGTCTCTCTCCAGACAGCGAAGGGACGCTCGCGCTCACCCTGCCGGCTCACCCTGCGCCCTCCATCCCACGGCATCTCTGCCCAAAGAGCTGGGATCAATGCCGCCGTGTGCTGCCCACCCCAGTCCTCTCTTCTGACACCTCCAGCCACACCTGACAAGTTAATCAGGATTAGGCCTTTCTCCTTCTTGAAAAGGCTCATCGAGAGACAATGAGACTTCTAATTGAGATATGTTAGTGATTTGAGAGGTGAAATGCTTCCTCTTACAGCTGCAAAACAGCATCTGGAATGCTTCTAGCTGAAAGATGGTGGAGCACTAATCTTTAGAAATCCGGTGATCTGCTTGTCTTGATAATCCTGATCAAGTACTAACTTGAGCAACATTTTTTCTGCTTTCTGCCATCCCTTATTATGCTCTTACACCCTTTACAATTTGCCTCCATCCACTATGTTCCTCTCCCAGAAAGGCTGTTCAAAGAGCAGATTAAACCTTTTCACAAGTAACTGTGAATGAGTGTCGGTGGGAGTTCACTCCCTGTCAGCAGTTGCAGCTCATCTCTGGAGAGGCGTGAGGAATACAGCAGTCGGCGTGGCCGGCGTGCCCAGCACGCTGCGCCTGCAGAGCAGTTCTCCTCTTTCCCCAGCTGCTTTATTGGGTGATTTCTTTCTTTATTGATGATTCTTGATTCTGGTTTTTGTTTGCTCCCTTGTTATCGTTGCTCAGAGGCCGATCATTCTGAGAGTCGCCCCTGCGGAACCACTCGCGGGAGGGCGGGTTTGTCTGTGAGACCCCCAGAGCCAGCCGGGTCCCCCCAGCCGCGCCGGGGCCGCTGCGCCCAGGCAGCTGCCACACGGCCCTTTCTGTGTCCTTTTCAGCACAAATAATGAAGGCATCTCTGCACAGTTTTTATAGGACTCGTTCCCAGTAGCATTTTGAACAAAAATACCCCAGCGGGTCAGCAGCTGTTGGGGTATTGGAGGCCCGGACAGAGCTCCTGTGCCAAAGCAAATGAGCCCGGACGGTGGGAATGGACGAGGTCGCGGCCAGGGGCGAGTCCTTCCCTCCGCGAACTCCTTCCAAGAGGCTTCCGCTGCAGCCTGGGTCTTGTTTTACATCGACTTCATCGGGTGCTCCGAAAAGGCAGATTCCCACACGTTCAGATGCAGTTGAATCCCCTCTTGCTCGTTCTCCTCAGCCGGCCGCCTCCTGGAAGAGCGCACGCCCGAGAGAGGAGCGGGGCTGAGAGTGGGTGTGTGTTTATGCGTTAAAAACACCCAAACAAGCAGAACCCCCAGCACACATAGAAGAGACAACATGAGTCAATGATAATGTAGTTGCAGAAAAGAGCACAAAAATAATCTCCACGACAGCATCAGCATCACAGGCAGTGTGCGGTGGAAGGGAGGTCATGGCGAGCGCAGTTAGAGGCAGATAAAGCACACCTGGGGAGAGGGGAGACAGCGCGGAGCAGCTCGGTCACAGCAGCTGTGGAGCTGCCCCATCACTTAGAAACGAATTGCAAAAGGAAAACAAGCATCCCTAAACCCGCCTTTCTCCTTGGGAAAGAGGACTGGCGGGCGGATTAAAGAGCAAGTCAGTCTGCAAACTTCCCTTGTCTTCTCTGCCACAGCCACAACAAGTGTTCTGGTGACGGCAGCACATTTTTTGATACTTGAATATCTCCTGTGGAGAAACCCCGATGAATAAAATGCAGGAGCCTGAGATGCGTTACAGGGTGCCTGTGCTCTCCTGGGCCCTTCTCTCAGTGCCTCACTTTTCCGAAGCCGGCAGCTTAAGCCCAAAGCTGGTGTGTGCGCTCACCGTGCCCGGCGCTGGGCACCAGGGGCTGTGCTGAGCTCCGTGAGCCCGGCAGAGCCCGCGGTGGGGTGCCCGGCGCTGGGGCCGCAGCCGCGGGCAGCACCGGCACCGGGACCGTGCTGCTCCACGTGCACCAGGCGCGGGGATTGGCCAAGAACGGCAGAACCCTTTGGGTCGATGCTACACAAAACCAGACCTGCCAGGTCTGCCAGCAGCAAGACTGATTTGCCAAAAGGAGAGAGAGCATTTCTGTAGTGGGATCTCAAACTGCCTGAGGAATATCTGCTCTAATTGAGTCAGGAGAAAAAAAAAAGGAGACTTATTTTGTCAACATCACCATGGAAGTAAGCGCAGGCAAGAAATGAGGGAAGTCATGGTATCTGACGGACTTGAGGGGGAAGGAAGAGGGATGCGATCTAGGAATACTTCAATCTTTTTTTGCCGGAACCGCAGGTTGAACTTTTGTCTTTGAATGTATCCTTAATGTCTTTTATATAATTAACATCTAAGTTGGCCACCATGGCAGCAATGGCAGACTCACGTGAATGAAAGCAGACATTAGCAAAGACGAGGCTAGAGAGCGGTTGGCTGTTGTTTTGTGGTCTCTGTTGGCCTTGGGAGAGGGTCCCCGTGGCCAGGGCTGACGGGCACGGCACGGCTGGGGCACGGGGCGCCTCTGCCTCCCGGCCCTGCTCACACCGCGGCGGCCGCGCCGAGCGGGGAGCTGGCTCGGGCTGGGCAGGGGGAGCTGCAGCTGGACATGGCACCGTGTCCCCTCTGGGGACAAAGTACCCACAGCTGGACGTGGCACCGTGTGCCCTCTGGGGACAAAATACCCACAGCTGGACGTGGCACCGTGTCCCCTCTGGGGATAAAATACCCACAGCTGGACGTGGCACCGTGTGCCCTCTGGGGACAAAATACCCACAGCTGGACGTGGCACCCTGTCCCCTCTGGGGATAAAATACCCACAGCTGGACGTGGCACTGTGTGCCCTCTGGGGACAAAATACCCACAGCTGGACGTGGCACCATGTCCCCTCTGGGGATAAAATACCCACAGGTGGACATGGCACCGTGTCCCCTCTGGGGACAAAATACCCACAGCTGGACGTGGCACCGTGTCCCCTCTGGGGACAAAATACCCACAGCGGAGAGAGAAGCGCGCAGATCCCCTGAGGAACAGCTGGCTAGCCGGACGTTAATGAAAACAACGCAAAGTCTAGTGAAATTAAATTATCTTTGGCTGGATAACGACATTGCAGAAAGTTGTCCAGTGAGAACTAAAATATTGCCACGGACTTGTGGCAGCAAGCAGAGCAGCAAGGAGACAGATGTGAATACCAGCTTGTTGTCAGACAGAAGAAGAGCCCCAGGAGGGACACAGCCGGCTCGGTGCCAGAGTCCCCGGGGACACCGGGAGCCCCTCCTTGCCGACACCACCCAGCGGCGCGGCAGGAACGGGGCTTCCTCTTACTCTGTGCCTCGACTTTCTCCTTGAAGGAAACCTCTGCTGGAAGGTTTGCATACATCTACGTTAACGTAAACAGAGAGTGGAAAAGGAAGTTTATACGAATGGAAAGAGCGGACAGTTTTCCATCCCCGCGGTTTGCAGAGCCTTATCTGAATAACCAGCTGCGCTGGGCCGTCCTGGGGGCTGCGTGCGGCCCGTGGGCACCGGGCACCGCGAGTGCAGTGCTGCGCGGAGATAACGCTGGTTGAGATCAGTCACAGGGGATTAGATAAACTGCTTTCCTGCTCCAGGGAAAAGCTGGACGTTCCAGTCATTAGGCAGAAGAGAAAAAAACGTAGCTGAGAAGGGGTGCTGTGTCGGTTCCGTATGCATTTCTGACCCGTGTTTAACAAGCAGAAGAGCCGTGGCGTTTCCAGACGGTCAAGAACGTGTTTTCTGAGGGCGATGAGCTGAAGAGCCGATGAGCGTGGACGGCGGTTCCGCGCTCCTCAGCTGGGGCGGGCACTCCGGAGCGGCGGCTGCATGGTTCACGGGGCGCGTTGGGGCTGTGCCGTCAGCGGGACCCGGTGCCGCGGCGGGGCTGGAGCCCCGGGGTGATGGGGACAGGGGGCAGGTGCCACCGCGCCCCCCCGGCCGCCCCGGCGCAGGTGGAGGCTGTTGGTTGTCACCAGCCTCCTGCCGCCCGGGGCTGTGGTTTCCTCCCGCGCGCACCCAGCGCTGCTGCAGACACCGAAGCCTCCGGCAGCCAGTTGTGCAATTGGGATTTTAAATTCAAAAAATACTTCTTTCACATTTTTTATTTGTTTCTAGGAAACTGAAAGCCAGTTCTTGTCAGAGGAAAATTTGTTTCCATGACCATCGGCGTTTCTGCCAGAGGCGAGAGCCGTATCTCTAGGAAGTGAGGTTCCGCCAGCCGCTCTTCTTGGTTCGCGGGTTTTGGTGGGTTTGTTTGTTCCAGACCCGCTGTGCTAGTTTTCCACTCTTTGATCAGTTTCAGTGTCACTTGACGGGGCCTGAGGCACATGAACCAGCTGGAGGTTTCAGCAGGAGCTCCCACGGAGGGAACGCGGGCGCTGACATGACAGACAGTGCTCCGGACAGACAGACGGAGCGCGGCTCAGCCCAGGCTGGGGCTGTGGGTGAGGGGCTGCCTGGGCTAGACCTGCTCCTCATTCCCTGGTCTGCCAGCGGGTTTGGGATTAACGAGGTGATCACTTGGGCTCTCAGGTGTTGCAGCTGAGCCCCAGCCCCACCAGCAGAAACTGAAGCACTGAACTATTTATGTTCCAGTTCCTACAGCTATTTTTAATGCAGGTTCAGAGACTTTGCTGTATTGTCCTTCCTTTTTAGTGGCTGCTTCTTTTCTTAATCTCATCTCATTTTCCCTGCCCTTTCTTTATCTTTGGATCAATTTATACCATCCTTTTTATCACGGTCTAATCAGAACACACTTTATAATTTCAGATAAATGTAGTCATGGTAATTTTCCACTCCATTTAGGTCAAGCCAGGATGAAGCATTTTTTTTACGTCTTATCTAGTAACCACCAGAAATGGCTCCTTGTTAAACTATCTGTTCCTTTGCTTTTCTAACGTTATTAGATTTTAATGTCAAGTGTCAGTCTCCTTTTTGGTATTTTTCAGTATGTAGGTTCTGTGCTGCAAGTCAACCTGTAAACCCTGGAGGGAAACGCTGGGGGTCCCGCTTCTGTCCCACAAGGGGCCCACGCAGAGTGGGGCTGGCGCTGGGCTCTGCCGACAGCGGGCGCGCCGCGGTCACCGGCACCCCCTGCTCGGGCTGCGACCGGCCTGGCAACGTCCCTGCTGAGAGGGTCACGCTGGGACTGAGCCGCTTGGGCGCCGGGGGGACGCGGCAGCGGGTTCGGGAGCCGCAGCGCAGGTGGGTGAGCAGCCCCGAGCCCCGTCCCGCTGCACAGCCCCGCGTTTCGGTGCTGCCACCCATGGGCACGTCCCGGGACCCTGCCCGGGGTTTCACCTGCGTCTGCAGCCGGCAGAACCCTGCCCCGCTGTCTGAAGCACTTCAAACACCACGCTGCTATCTCTGGGTGACAGACGCTATCTGAGCTTTAATAATATTATGCATGATAATATTATTCAGCTTGAAGCAAGCTAGCAAAATGTTAACAATATTTTAATTTGATATCACATGATTTCAAAAAACATTTATGTTCCAAATTGTCATACTTGGCCTCTATTTTATCCTCTCTCTGAGGGTGGTTTTGTTCCCGCTCTGTAGTGCAAACAGCAGCCGCGGTGCTCCGGCTTCCCTGGCAAAGGTTAAGAACACGCGCCGGGCGGTGTCCCGGCTGGTGGCAGAGGGCGCCGGGCCGGGCTCGGCGGGTCCCGCTCGGCACCGCGGCCGCACAGCGCCCGGCCGGGGGCTGGCCCAGCACCGCCAGCTCGGGGCTTGTTTACAGAAGGGGCTGTTTTGATTGAATATTGTAGCTATTGGCAAAGATATGAACCAGCCTTCTGAACGTGTGCAAAGTGAGGACAAGAGTGTTCAGGATAAACATTATTTTAAAACCTCTGAGTACTTAGTGTAGTTAGACGTTTTAGTTTTAGACCCGTGCTGTGGCTGCTGGCCAGGCTGCCGTGAGGACGGGCAGCGGGGCCCAGGGCACCCCCCGTGGAGGAGCTCGGCAGATTCGGCATCGCGTCCCTTGGTGCCAACAGGGCTTGGAGCGAGGGACGGATACTGGCCTCGGGGACCCGGCAAACCTGCTCCCCCCGGCTGCACAGCTGGGCAGCGGCTGCGTTTCCCCGAGCAGCACGGAGCTCCTGGCGGGTCTGGAGGGTGTACAGGCATCGCTGTGGATCCAGACACCGGATGTCCCAAAAGAAACGGTCCGTTCCATCCCTGCCGGCCGGGCGACTATGTGCCTGCTGCAGGGTGCAGGCGTTCCCGAGCCACCAGCACAGCCTGCGTTCAGCAGCACACACAGACCATTTCTGACCCGTCTCAGCCCCTCCTGCAGCCCAGGCTGACAGCAGCATCTCCCACCCTGCAAGTACTGCAGAGTGGGGACCACACATAGAATCACGGGCTGGCTGAGTTGAAGGGACCTCTGGAGATCCCCAGTCCAACCCCGCTGCTCACGCAGGGTCACAGGCAGATCGCACAGGATCCCAAGGGGTTTGAATGTCTCAGAGAAGGAGACTCCACACCCGCCCTGGGCAGCCTGGGCCAGGCTCTGGCACCTCCCAGCAAACAAGTTTCTGCTCATGTTCAGGTGGAGCCTCCTGTGTTTCAGTCTGTGCCCGCGGTCCGTCACTGTGGGTCCCCAGGGCAGCTGCCAGCAGCTGAGGTGCCAGCTCAGAGATGTCCCTGCTGTCCCAACCAGACGTGCCCAGCGAGGAGAGGAAAGCAGAGGGAGAGCTGAAGCGAGCAGGTCTGTCTGGGAAAGGCACCTGAACAGCCTGGCCCTCCTGGACCTTCACAGCCCACACAGCGGACAGGGGACAGGGCACCGCGGGGGCGGCAGCCGGTCCCTGCGCCGCGCTGGTGAGAGCTGCCCTGGGCGCGCGAGACGCTCTGACGGCATCCAAACGGCTCATCACACTCAGCGCATCATCTCTGCTCTGTGAAGGATGTGAACTCCTCTAGAATAAAATAAAATCCCTGCTTCCCAGAAGTCTGCAGAGTTAAAATTCTGAAGATTACACTGTGGATATTGCTGCTTAATAATTACAGGTGGCAGCACAAACTAGTAGCAAGAGTGCTACAATCAAAGGGAAGCAAGGGAAATTACTTGGTGATGCTTTTATGGGGCTCTAACAGATGCATAAAAAACTTAAGCTATGTAATTTCTACTTTCAAAATGGAACTGAAACAGGTAAGAACTGACTGCCAAAGCGTTTATTTCATGTCTTTCACTGAGTTGTCTAAGACACCTCGGGACACCTGAGTGCCACAAACCCCGTCCTTGAGGAGCCACCAGCCATGACGTGAGGAGGTGACATGGACACAGCGCATGGGAACCCAGCAGCAACTCAGCCACATTCCTCAATAACCACGCGAAGCTGCCTACAGCCTGCAACACTACCTCTGTTTTAGTGCCTGTTCCAAACTGCCCTTTGGCTTCGTGCTTTTGAATTGCTTTAAGGTTGTGACTCGGTATTTCTCCCCCAGGTGCTGACAGCCAGGGTGTGCGCTGGTGTGTGCTGGGCCGGGAACCAAAGCACCGACCCCCGCGTCTTGCAGTGAGACCAGAAATGACAGAACAGAACAGCTCCGTGTCAGCTTGTGCCATCGACATCCCAGCTCGCTCTGGATGGACACCAGGATCAAGGGCAGTTCAGGTGGGCACAGAGCCCCCGAGATGGGTGGCTGGACACCAGGATCAAGGGCAGTTCAGGTGGGCACAGAGCCCCCGAGATGGGTGGCTGGACACCAGGATCAAGGGCAGTTCAGGTGGGCACAGAGCCCCCGAGATGGGTGGCTGGACACCAGGATCAAGGGCAGTTCAGGTGGGCACAGCCCCCGAGGTGGGCAGCACGGCCCCTGCTCCATGCCGGCTCAGCTGGGGTCTTTACCCAGCAGATGAAGCGGCAGAGGATGGACCTGCAGACCCCTCTGGGCCGAGCAGCTCTGTCTGGGGCCTGGGGAAAGTGTTCCTTTATAAGCCCTGAGCCCCGTCCTGCTGCGCCCACGGCGCCCGCCCTGCCCGGCGGCACCGGAGCCCCGCGCTGCCCCGGGAGCTGCTCCGTGCCCGCAGTGACGTGCTGGGCGCTGGAGGAGGGTTTTCGTTTGTAAGCCGTTAGTGATTCACCCAGGGAAGGGGCCGAGGCACGAGGGGCTGCTGCACCCAGCCCTTGCCCAGTTCCACGTGTCCCGCTCTCGCAGACAGAGAGAATAACGCCACATTTCCTCTCGGCTCCTCTTCCCGCAAGGGCGCCAGTGACAGTCACCGTGGGACACGTCCTGGGACAGACCTTCCCGCCAGGTCGTGGTGGCTGCAGAGCGGCTCTATGCAAACACAGCTATTGTAAGGGCTGCTTTAATAACTTCTGAGCAATTAGCTGTTTGGTTTGGTTTGTGCATTAGTGGGGAGAAGGGAGCTGTTTGTTTGGGTTGTAAGTTTTCTTCTAGGTACAAGTCAGGAAGTAAACAGTCTTTAAAGAAATTAAGCGAATGTTATCGAGAGTATGGTGCTCTAATTATGATTACATAACTCATATTTCAATTTGATGGGAATATTAAGAGGATTCCTGGGAGAGTTCTGAACAGCCCAAAAGTGCAACAGAATAAAACCCAGTAAACCTTGCCTTGTTTTAGAGGACGTTTCCTTAAAGCGGCAGGTTCAGGCGCCAGCGCTGCGGGCTTGCAGCAGGGCGCTTTCCCTCACCTCCCAGACACATAAACCGACCTTCACACCAGGACCTTCCCGTCCCTGTGATGGGGTAACAGTAGTTTTACTGTTGTCAGGGCTGGAATCCCGGGGACCGTGTGAGTGGATGCAGTGCATAAATATTTTCAGTGCATGCCTTATTTGTATAGGATAGCAGCTGTATTTATAGCCCTTACGAATGCAAGATGGATGTGAGCTGAGAGCAGCGTCAGAGCGGGCAGGGGGCAGGGACGGGGGACAGGACCCCGCACTGGGGCAGCTCCTCGTGTTAGACTGTCCTACTGTGAACAAAAACCCCACCCTTCATATTTGGGCTATTGTCATCTTTTAGATCGTCAGACATTGCCATTTGGTGACTTGGCTATTTTGTGGTTTAACTGTTTCATAACCTAGAGCAGCTTCTGAAAGAAACTTCGTTGGCAATCTTACTTTTCCCAAACAGAGCCCCAGGCATTAGTGTGCGATGAGACAAAGGAATCGTATGTAAATACTCTGACTTTCTTATCACTTCCAATTTTGATTTGTTTTTAGTTTTCAGGTTTAATTGAATTTTCTGAGTTCCTGGTCATTGGGCTGCTGTACCCACATCATACTTACCAGTTATTCGTCTGTATTTCTCCATGTACTCACAATCCTGACCCAGTCACAGTGACATTTCCTGCCTGGAATGCAAAGTCAGTTAGAAGTCATGCTCTGAGAGCTGTGAGCCTTCCCAGGAAAACTCGTCACAAGCAGAATTGCATAGAATATTATTATAATAATAGCTGTTGGTTCTAGTGTGATAAATTTTAAACAAAATAAGGCTCGATGAATCATATTGTATAATATAGTGTATTGTTTAGTATTATATTGAAAACTAGAGGATTAACTGAGATCTGAAAACCATTCCTGAAATGTGCACTTCTTTGTAAATGGATAGCACCAAATACAGCTACAGACTGAGGCACATGAACACGTTCCTGTGGCACCACTATCGGTATGAGCTACCAGACGCGGAGCCAGCCCTCGGGCGCGCTGCTGCGCCCTGCGCGCTGCCCGTGCGCGCTCCCGCTGCCCCGCAGCGCCGCGGGGGCCCGGCGCCGGGGAAGGGCGGCGGCCCTGCTCGGCGCCCGCGGTGGCTGCAGCGCTGGAGCGGTTCGGGGTGTGCTGGGACACAGCGGTCCCTCGCGCCAGGGCCTCGTGCCCTCCCTGGTGACACAGGTTTGCCGGTTGCTGACCGGCTCCGCTCCTCAGGCGAGGCACTGGTGACGGCACCTGCTGCGGGGACCAGCTGGGCCTTCACTGCGCCCTCCGGCCCCATGGAGCCCCCACCCTGCCAGGGCAAGAGAGCTGGCGGGCGCTGTTTAGCATGGGGGGGCAATCCCGAGAGCTGGAGAGCGCTTCTGCCTGAGACAATGTGATTTAGATCAACTATTTTTAGCTGGATCTAGTGGGAGTTGGAGAACGAGAGTGTCTTCCAGGAGATGCAGAATACCACGCTATATCAGGCGCCAAAATAAGAGCAGATGCTTCCAATTACACTTAATTCACCTCAATTATAGAAGAAGTCAAAAAAATCATAGTTACACTAAGAATATCTTTTTCAGAAGTTAAAAATATTTGGTGCTGAAGATTGTCCGTGTTAAAGAGCCGTGACAGCCGCGGTGCCGCTCAGCGCCCGTGCAGCTGTGACTGCGCAGGGAGCTGCTCTGCGACCGCGGAGCACGGGTCCAGCTCTGCAGGGGGCCACCTCACACTGCCTCTTCGGGACCGTTTACCCTCTGTCCGACTCCTGACATCAACAAGCTCCGTGATGTATTCGTACATCCAGGAAAAGGAATTTTGTTAGACTTCACCCAGGAAAACGGTCTGGTGCTAGTCCTGAATCAGGCAGTGTCACAAGGACAACACCAGGTCACCCTGTCCCAGTGCCACAGGCTGGGGTTAATTTCTGTCTTTCTAGAAATCACAGTAAAGCTGAAACCACCATAGGTCACAGCGACCAGTGACAGTCTGCAACGCGCTTGGGGAGTGGGAGACGTTTTGGAGCAGCACCGTGCCCGTGTTGCAGCCGTGCCCGTGTTGTTCCAGCCGTGCCCGTGTTGCAGCCGTGCCCGTGTTGTTCCAGCCGTGCCCGGCGTCCCGCGGTGCCGCGCGGTGCCGGCGGCAGCTCCCGCAGCCAGCAGGGATGGGGACAGGAGCGCACGTCCGCGCCGCTGTGCCCGGTTCTGCGGGAGGCGGAGGGCTGCGATGGCACGTCTCGGCTGCCAAGTCGTGACTCATTATTTCCTTTGGCTCCTCTCTGACGAACAGTTTCCATGGGCTGCGCTGCTCTCTATCAGCTGGAGGCAGACCTCCGAGCGCGGGTTTCCCCGCTCAACACGGGTGCCCCCACCAGCCCCAGCTCTGCCGGCACCCAGGGGTCCGTGTCCCAGCCCAGCACCCCCTGCCCTTGGCCCCCCTCCGGCCCCCTCACCTCCCTGTGCTGGACGGGCTCTTGACATTTGGTTGGACTTAGGGGGGGAAGAAGCCGTTCAGGCAGTGCTGCTTTCCTAATTCAGTGTAACCTTTTCACTTCCAAGCTAAGGACAACTTGACATTTCCTCTGCCTCCCAGGGCGAGGCTGCAAATCCTCCCAGCTTTGCTCCGGCTGCCGCTGCACAGCTCTGCCACACGATGCGCATCATCAAACGTTCGAACAACATGAAAATAGTTTTTCAAGCCCTTATTCACCAGGTCACCCGTCTGAGCCGCCGCTGGCTCTGCCCTTCCCGCTCTGCCTGTGCTCCCTGCCACGACCGCACCATGGTGAAGCTGATGGTTTCGCCAAGGAGCCCAGAATGAACCCCCAGCACCGTTTCGGTGGTGCACTGCGGGCACGCGCTGCCGGCATGTCTCGCGGTGCGAGCGGCCGCGGCGGCGCCCCCGTGGCTGTGCTGCCATCCCCCGTCTCCCGTCCAGACCGTGCCCTACAGCTCCTTCGGTGCCGGAGAAGGAACCGACCGCACTGGCACTTCATGTCTCCAGTTTTTCAGGTCTCGGGGGCCGGCCTTTGATGGGACTGAGACAAACCGTGCTGTCCCCAGACTCCTCCTGTTACTCAGATGCCAGAGGGGCTGTTACACCAGGGAAAGAGGTACCGTTTGTATCCAGAAGTCTTCAAACATTCAAACATCACTTTTGTCGTCATCTTCCAATAAAAATGTGGACAGATGATCGTGCTGAGAAGATGCAGCGTGGCAACAGTAACTAGTAGCCCCAGAGCAGACCTCCAAGTGCCTTGTGCTGTGTCTACTTTCTGCAAACGGGGGACCAGCCAGTTTATTATGGCTCTTCACAGTAAGAGCAACAGTTGCCTCCAGTTCCAACAAGCTTTCCCCTCTTCTTGTATTTTCTCCCATTCTGTGTTGTCCATTGGAGCTGACATAGCGCATGTTTTACATCTCGGTTACTGACTGTGGGCCACGGGGATTCCTGAGAGGTCACAAGCCGGGAGCTGCTCCCAGGTGGCAATGCTGTAGCCATGCTCCGTGCTTAGTGCATGGAACACCCGAACGGGATCCACGTCATGAACGTCACCGACAGAGCTGAAGCACGTAGCTGTAGCACTTATGCCGTGTGCAGGAGGACATGGCTGCTCTTACTTCCCCAGGACCACTGCAGAATTGTAAACTCCATGAATGCAGGATTTCTGATCTTGCATGTGGTTCCAGAAAGCCAAATGCACCATCTCCAGGATCCTGAGAAACCTCAGAGTTAGAGGCTGAAAAAAGAAACACCTTCCAACGTGGAGCGTTTCTCTGAAACGTCACCATGGCCCCGTCTGGGGGGAGGACCCCCAGGAGGAGCTCAGGCCCGCGGCCACGTTGCTGCGCGGGCCCATGGGAGCGGGGAAGAAGCCGGATTCCCAACACGGACAAACGTCAGTCTTGGCCGCCTCTAACAGCTCCCAGTGCGTCCATCGCGCTGCTGGCTGAGCACCCTGCAGAGACTCAGCACACGGCCAGTAGCTGCTCTTTGTGCTTCCTTCCCCATCGCTCTTCCCAAAGGGAAATACTGTTTATCAAGGCAGAGAAGCTTTTGAAAATAACATCTTGAATGAGTTAGATTTCCTCTCTATGCTTGATTTATTGTCCCTAGATAACATAACAGGAACAAGCTCTTGCCAGGCTGTCTCCCATACTCTGAAGTGCTGCCCGTGCTAGCGGGACGGCGTGAGCTCCAGGAGCAGCCGCGGGGCTGCAGAGCACACCCAGCTTCTCCCCCACCAGAACTGCCCTGGGACATTGAAGGGCTACTTCCCGTTCACTCATTTGATGTCCCCTTGTGTTCCAGAGTCACTCTGTCGTGCTCCCTATTGATTAAATGGATCTTTTGTCCAGCAATCGTGCACAGGGAAAGAAAGAAAAAATAAGAAAAGAAAAAAAAAACATAAAAAACCTAATAAATAAAGGCCCAAAGCCCACTGTTTGCAGAAAAAGTTGGTAGGCTGTATTGTTCCTCTTTTAATAAGCACTTTTCAAGCTGGCAGCAGCTCTTAAAAGCAGTTCTGGATTAAAAAGGAAGGAAGACATCCCAGGACTTCATGTTTCTAATTATTCTCCCAGAGAGCCTTCAAATGACTTTCATGAATTTCTACCCAAAGCAGCCAATTCTCTTGCTGCTCACACTGTTTTTATTCTGATACAAATCTATTCACTTTAATGGGGCTATTACTGTTTTTAACAGGCTTACATAAGAGGAGAATGAGAGCCGGGAGGTGGTCTCTGTCTCGTGTCTTTTCCTCTCACACGGCTCTGGAGGAAGAACACCAAATTAGCCAAAAAGAGGCCAAAAAGTCAGGCGTGTCAGAAAAGAGGCGGCAGATGCCCATCCGTTGTTTATTCTTCGTTCCCCAAGACGGGGCCAAAGCGTCGCAGGCGCTGAGCCTGAGGAGTCGGGGGGCACGGCCCAGAGCCCCCAGCCCTCCGTCAGCTCTGGAACTGGGACCGCGGGATCCCCAGCCAGGCAGGGCTGGGACCTGGCGCTGAACCTGCAGAGCACACCGTGCCGGCTGCAGAAAAAGCTGCTCCTGAATGACTGTGTTCACAGTTAAGGGAACCTTCATTTGGAATGCTGCATTAGATCGCGTCCAGACCTCGCCCCGGCCGTACTTCCCCACCGTGCTCACCCGGGACACGGCAAGTACCAGCAGCCCATGCAGGAGGCCAGATCACATCTACTGACCGCACTTAACTGGTTAACATGGTGTCTTGTAGACTTTCTACACAAACTGTTGGATATTAATCTCAGATTAACTTTCAGGTACCAGGCTTCCTGTAAAAACAAAACATCGGGATCAAGAGGATATTTTTCCCCTGGTTATCTATCTTCTGACAGCTACTGAAAAAGAAAACAGAGGTGTTTCTTTAAAAACAAACCATAATTTTGGCTACAAGAAGGGCAGTAAGCAATAATGTGTCATATAGCAATTGAAATACATCTCTACAAATAAAGTCATAGGGAGATGTTTCTTCTGAGAGCTTCTTGAGAGAGGGCAGGAGTGAGGAAATATTAACTGAAAATGCCCTGCACCTTGCCCTGGAGTGCCTGCATTTCTCATCCTTCCCGTCCTGGCTGCCCGCTCTGGTGCCCGGGAGCCGAGGGACCGAAGGGCTGCGGCTGTCCTGGCTCCCACCGGCCCCTCTGCAGCAGTGTCCCCTCTGACCCCTCTGCAGCAGTGTCCCCTCTGACCCCTCTGCGGGCAGTGTCCCCACGGGCCCCCCTGCGGGCAGTGTCCCCTCCGACCCCTCTGCAGGCAGTGTCCCCTCTGACCCCTCTGCAGCAGTGTCCCCACCGGCCCCTCTGCAGCAGTGTCCCCTCCGACCCCTCTGCAGCAGTGTCCCCTCCGACCCCTCTGCAGCAGTGTCCCCACGGGCCCCCCTGCGGGCAGTGTCCCCTCTGACCCCTCTGCAGGCAGTGTCCCCTCTGACCCCTCTGCAGGCAGTGTCCCCTCTGACCCCTCGGCAGCAGTGTCCCCACCGGCCCCTCTGCAGCAGTGTCCCCTCTGACCCCTCTGCAGCAGTGTCCCCTCCGACCCCTCTGCGGGCAGTGTCCCCTCCGACCCCTTTGCATCAGTGTCCCCTCCGACCCCTCTGCGGGCAGTGTCCCCACCGGCCCCTCTGCAGCAGTGTCCCCTCTGACCCCTCTGCGGGCAGTGTCCCCTCTGACCCCTCTGCAGCAGTGTCCCCTCTGACCCCTCTGCGGGCAGTGTCCCCTCTGAACCCTCTGCAGCAGTGTCCCCTCTGACCCCTCTGCAGCAGTGTCCCCTCTGACCCCTCTGCGGGCAGTGTCCCCTCTGACCCCTCTGCAGCAGTGTCCCCTCTGACCCCTCTGCAGGCAGTGTCCCCACCGGCCCCCCTGCGGGCAGTGTCCCCTCTGACCCCTCTGCAGCAGTGTCCCCTCCAACCCCTCTGCAGCGGTGTCCCCTCTGACCCCTCTGCGGGCAGTGTCCCCACCGGCCCCTCTGCAGCAGTGTCCCCTCTGACCCCTCTGCAGCAGTGTCCCCTCTGACCCCTCTGCGGGCAGTGTCCCCTCCGACCCCTCTGCAGCAGTGTCCCCTCTGACCCCTCTGCGGGCAGTGTCCCCTCCGACCCCTCTGCAGGCAGTGTCCCCTCCGACCCCTCTGCAGCAGTGTCCCCTCTGACCCCTCTGCAGCAGTGTCCCCTCCGACCCCTCTGCAGCAGTGTCCCCTCTGACCCCTCTGCAGGCAGTGTCCCCTCCGACCCCTCTGCAGCAGTGTCCCCTCTGACCCCTCTGCAGGCAGTGTCCCCACCGGCCCCTCTCCAGCAGTGTCCCCTCTGACCCCTCTGCAGCAGTGTCCCCTCTGACCCCTCTGCGGGCAGTGTCCCCTCTGACCCCTCTGCAGCAGTGTCCCCTCTGACCCCTCTGCGGGCAGTGTCCCCTCCGACCCCTCTGCAGCAGTGTCCCCTCTGACCCCTCTGCGGGCAGTGTCCCCTCTGACCCCTCTGCTGCAGTGGCCCCTCTGACCCCTCTGCAGCAGTGTCCCCTCTGACCCCTCTGCGGGCAGTGTCCCCTCTGACCCCTCTCCAGCAGTGTCCCCACCGGCCCGTCTGCAGCAGTGTCCCCTCTGACCCCTCTGCTGCAGTGTCCCCACCGGCCCCTTTGCGGGCAGTGTCCCCTCTGACCCCTCTGCAGCAGTGTCCCCTCCGACCCCTCTGCAGCAGTGTCCCCTCTGACCCCTCTGCGGGCAGTGTCTCCTCTGACCCCTCTGCAGCAGTGTCCCCTCCGACCCCTCTGCATCAGTGTCCCCTCCGACCCCTCTGCGGGCAGTGTCCCCTCTGACCCCTCTGCAGCAGTGTCCCCTCTGACCCCTCTGCGGGCATTGTCCCCTCCGACCCCTCTCCAGCAGTGTCCCCTCTGACCCCTCTGCGGGCAGTGTCCCCTCTGACCCCTCTGCAGCAGTGTCCCCTCTGGCCCCTCTGCGGGCAGTGTCCCCTCTGACCCCTCTGCGGGCAGTGTCCCCACTGGCCCCTCTGCAGCAGTGTCCCCTCTGACCCCTCTGCAGCAGTGTCCCCTCTGACCCCTCTGCGGGCAGTGTCCCCACCGGCCCCCCTGCGGGCAGTGTCCCCTCTGACCCCTCTACAGCAGTGTCCCCTCTGACCCCTCTGCAGGCAGTGTCCCCTCCAAGCCCTCTGCAGCAGTGTCCCCTCTGACCCCTCTGCAGGCAGTGTCCCCTCCGACCCCTCTGCAGCAGTGTCCCCTCCGACCCCTCTGCAGCAGTGTCCCCTCTGACCCCTCTGCAGGCAGTGTCCCCTCCGACCCCTCTGCAGCAGTGTCCCCTCTGACCCCTCTGCAGGCAGTGTCCCCACCGGCCCCTCTCCAGCAGTGTCCCCTCTGACCCCTCTGCAGCAGTGTCCCCTCTGACCCCTCTGCGGGCAGTGTCCCCTCTGACCCCTCTGCAGCAGTGTCCCCTCTGACCCCTCTGCGGGCAGTGTCCCCTCCGACCCCTCTGCAGCAGTGTCCCCTCTGACCCCTCTGCGGGCAGTGTCCCCTCTGACCCCTCTGCTGCAGTGGCCCCTCTGACCCCTCTGCAGCAGTGTCCCCTCTGACCCCTCTGCGGGCAGTGTCCCCTCTGACCCCTCTCCAGCAGTGTCCCCCCCGGCCCCTCTGCAGCAGTGTCCCCTCTGACCCCTCTGCTGCAGTGTCCCCACCGGCCCCCTTTGCGGGCAGTGTCCCCTCTGACCCCTCTGCAGCAGTGTCCCCTCCGACCCCTCTGCATCAGTGTCCCCTCCGACCCCTCTGCGGGCAGTGTCCCCTCTGACCCCTCTGCAGCAGTGTCCCCTCCGACCCCTCTGCGGGCATTGTCCCCTCCGACCCCTCTCCAGCAGTGTCCCCTCTGACCCCTCTGCGGGCAGTGTCCCCTCTGAACCCTCTGCAGCAGTGTCCCCTCTGACCCCTCTGCAGGCAGTGTCCCCTCTGACCCCTCTGCGGGCAGTGTCCCCACTGGCCCCTCTGCAGCAGTGTCCCCTCTGACCCCTCTGCAGCAGTGTCCCCTCTGACCCCTCTGCGGGCAGTGTCCCCACCGGCCCCCCTGCGGGCAGTGTCCCCTCTGACCCCTCTACAGCAGTGTCCCCTCTGACCCCTCTGCAGGCAGTGTCCCCTCCAAGCCCTCTGCAGCAGTGTCCCCTCTGACCCCTCTGCAGCACTGTCCCCTCTGACCCCTCTGCGGGCAGTGTCCCCACCGGCCCCCCTGCGGGCAGTGTCCCCTCCGACCCCTCTGCAGCAGTGTCCCCTCTGACCCCTCTGCTGCAGTGTCCCCACCGGCCCCTTTGCGGGCAGTGTCCCCTCTGACCCCTCTGCAGCAGTGTCCCCTCCGACCCCTCTGCATCAGTGTCCCCTCCGACCCCTCTGCGGGCAGTGTCCCCTCTGACCCCTCTGCAGCAGTGTCCCCTCTGACCCCTCTGCGGGCATTGTCCCCTCCGACCCCTCTCCAGCAGTGTCCCCTCTGACCCCTCTGCGGGCAGTGTCCCCTCTGAACCCTCTGCAGCAGTGTCCCCTCTGACCCCTCTGCAGGCAGTGTCCCCTCTGACCCCTCTGCGGGCAGTGTCCCCACTGGCCCCTCTGCAGCAGTGTCCCCTCTGACCCCTCTGCAGCAGTGTCCCCTCTGACCCCTCTGCGGGCAGTGTCCCCACCGGCCCCCCCTGCGGGCAGTGTCCCCTCTGACCCCTCTACAGCAGTGTCCCCTCTGACCCCTCTGCAGGCAGTGTCCCCTCCAAGCCCTCTGCAGCAGTGTCCCCTCTGACCCCTCTGCAGCAGTGTCCCCTCTGACCCCTCTGCGGGCAGTGTCCCCACCGGCCCCCCTGCGGGCAGTGTCCCCTCCGACCCCTCTGCAGCAGTGTCCCCTCTGACCCCTCTGCAGCAGTGTCCCCTCCGACCCCTCTGCAGCAGTGTCCCCTCTGACCCCTCTGCGGGCAGTGTCCCCTCCGACCCCTCTCCAGCAGTGTCCCCTCTGACCCCTCTGCAGCAGTGTCCCCTCTGACCCCTCTGCAGCAGTGTCCCCTCTGACCCCTTTGCGGGCAGTGTCCCCTCTGACCCCTCTGCAGCAGTGTCCCCTCCGACCCCTCTGCAGCAGTGTCCCCTCTGACCCCTCTGCAGCAGTGTCCCCTCCGACCCCTCTGCAGCAGTGTCCCCTCTGACCCCTCTGCGGGCAGTATCCCCTCTGACCGCTCTGCAGCAGTGTCCCCTCTGACCCCTCTGCGGGCAGTGTCCCCACCGGCCCGTCTGCAGCAGTGTCCCCTCTGACCCCTCTGCTGCAGTGTCCCCACCGGTCCCCCTGCGGGCAGTGTCCCCTCTGACCCCTCTGCGGGCAGTGTCCCCTCTGACCCCTCTGCAGCAGTGTCCCCTCCGACCCCTCTGCGGGCAGTGTCCCCTCTGACCCCTCTGCGGGCAGTGTCCCCTCTGAACCCCCTGCAGCAGTGTCCCTTCTGACCCCTCTGCGGGCAGTGTCCCCTCTGAACCCTCTGCAGCAGTGTCCCCACTGACCCCTCTGCAGCAGTGTCCCCTCTGACCCCTCTGCGGGCAGTGTCCCCTCTGACCCCTCTGCAGCAGTGTCCCCTCTGACCCCTCTGCGGGCAGTGTCCCCTCTGACCCCTCTGCAGCAGTGTCCCCTCTGACCCCTCTGCGGGCAGTGTCCCCTCCGACCCCTCTGCAGCAGTGTCCCCTCTGACCCCTCTGCGGGCAGTGTCCCCTCTGACCCCTCTCCAGCAGTGTCCCCACCGGCCCGTCTGCAGCAGTGTCCCCTCTGACCCCTCTGCAGCAGTGTCCCCTCTGACCCCTCTGCAGCAGTGTCCCCTCTGACCCCTCTGCATCAGTGTCCCCTCCGACCCCTCTGCGGGCAGTGTCCCCTCTGACCCCTCTGCAGCAGTGTCCCCTCTGACCCCTCTGCGGGCATTGTCCCCTCCGACCCCTCTCCAGCAGTGTCCCCTCTGACCCCTCTGCGGGCAGTGTCCCCTCTGAACCCTCTGCAGCAGTGTCCCCTCTGACCCCTCTGCAGGCAGTGTCCCCTCTGACCCCTCTGCGGGCAGTGTCCCCACTGGCCCCTCTGCAGCAGTGTCCCCTCTGACCCCTCTGCAGCAGTGTCCCCTCTGACCCCTCTGCGGGCAGTGTCCCCCCCGGCCCCCCTGCGGGCAGTGTCCCCTCTGACCCCTCTACAGCAGTGTCCCCTCTGACCCCTCTGCAGGCAGTGTCCCCTCCAAGCCCTCTGCAGCAGTGTCCCCTCTGACCCCTCTGCAGGCAGTGTCCCCTCCGACCCCTCTGCAGCAGTGTCCCCTCTGACCCCTCTGCAGGCAGTGTCCCCACCGGCCCCTCTCCAGCAGTGTCCCCTCTGACCCCTCTGCAGCAGTGTCCCCTCTGACCCCTCTGCGGGCAGTGTCCCCTCTGACCCCTCTGCAGCAGTGTCCCCTCTGACCCCTCTGCGGGCAGTGTCCCCTCCGACCCCTCTGCAGCAGTGTCCCCTCTGACCCCTCTGCGGGCAGTGTCCCCTCTGACCCCTCTGCTGCAGTGGCCCCTCTGACCCCTCTGCAGCAGTGTCCCCTCTGACCCCTCTGCGGGCAGTGTCCCCTCTGACCCCTCTCCAGCAGTGTCCCCACCGGCCCGTCTGCAGCAGTGTCCCCTCTGACCCCTCTGCTGCAGTGTCCCCACCGGCCCCTTTGCGGGCAGTGTCCCCTCTGACCCCTCTGCAGCAGTGTCCCCTCCGACCCCTCTGCATCAGTGTCCCCTCCGACCCCTCTGCGGGCAGTGTCCCCTCGGACCCCTCTGCAGCAGTGTCCCCTCCCGACCCCTCTGCGGGCATTGTCCCCTCCGACCCCTCTCCAGCAGTGTCCCCTCTGACCCCTCTGCGGGCAGTGTCCCCTCTGAACCCTCTGCAGCAGTGTCCCCTCTGACCCCTCTGCAGGCAGGGTCCCCTCTGACCCCTCTGCGGGCAGTGTCCCCACTGGCCCCTCTGCAGCAGTGTCCCCTCTGACCCCTCTGCAGCAGTGTCCCCTCTGACCCCTCTGCGGGCAGTGTCCCCACCGGCCCCCCTGCGGGCAGTGTCCCCTCTGACCCCTCTACAGCAGTGTCCCCTCTGACCCCTCTGCAGGCAGTGTCCCCTCCAAGCCCTCTGCAGCAGTGTCCCCTCTGACCCCTCTGCAGCAGTGTCCCCTCTGACCCCTCTGCGGGCAGTGTCCCCACCGGCCCCCCTGCGGGCAGTGTCCCCTCCGACCCCTCTGCAGCAGTGTCCCCTCTGACCCCTCTGCAGCAGTGTCCCCCTCCGACCCCTCTGCAGCAGTGTCCCCTCTGACCCCCTCTGCGGGCAGTGTCCCCTCCGACCCCTCTCCAGCAGTGTCCCCTCTGACCCCTCTGCAGCAGTGTCCCCTCTGACCCCTCTGTAGCAGTGTCCCCTCTGACCCCTTTGCGGGCAGTGTCCCCTCTGACCCCTCTGCAGCAGTGTCCCCTCCGACCCCTCTGCAGCAGTGTCCCCTCCGACCCCTCTGCAGCAGTGTCCCCTCTGACCCCTCTGCAGGCAGTGTCCCCTCCGACCCCTCTGCAGCAGTGTCCCCTCTGACCCCTCTGCGGGCAGTGTCCCCTCCGACCCCTCTGCAGCAGTGTCCCCTCTGACCCCTCTGCGGGCAGTATCCCCTCTGACCGCTCTGCAGCAGTGTCCCCTCTGACCCCTCTGCGGGCAGTGTCCCCACCGGCCCGTCTGCAGCAGTGTCCCCTCTGACCCCTCTGCTGCAGTGTCCCCACCGGTCCCCCTGCGGGCAGTGTCCCCTCTGACCCCTCTGCGGGCAGTGTCCCCTCTGACCCCTCTGCAGCAGTGTCCCCTCCGACCCCTCTGCGGGCAGTGTCCCCTCTGACCCCTCTGCGGGCAGTGTCCCCTCTGAACCCTCTGCAGCAGTGTCCCTTCTGACCCCTCTGCGGGCAGTGTCCCCTCTGAACCCTCTGCAGCAGTGTCCCCACTGACCCCTCTGCAGCAGTGTCCCCTCTGACCCCTCTGCGGGCAGTGTCCCCTCTGACCCCTCTGCAGCAGTGTCCCCTCTGACCCCTCTGCGGGCAGTGTCCCCTCTGACCCCTCTGCGGGCAGTGTCCCCACCGGCCCCCCTGCGGGCAGTGTCCCCTCTGACCCCTCTGCAGCAGTGTCCCCTCTGACCCCTCTGCGGGCAGTGTCCCCTCCGACCCCTCTGCAGCAGTGTCCCCTCTGACCCCTCTGCAGCAGTGTCCCCTCTGACCCCTCTGCGGGCAGTGTCCCCTCTGACCCCTCTGCAGCAGTGTCCCCTCTGACCCCTCTGCGGGCAGTGTCCCCACCGGGGCCCCACAGCCATCGTGGTGACGCCGGCTGCTCCCCACCTTCTCCCTGGAGACTCGTGAGCCCGTGTTGCACACAGCTCCTCCTGCACAGGAGGAATCAACTTCTACAAGCAATTTACAGTTTTGATTTGTTCATTGTACTGCTGCTGTAGCGTTTGGGGTGTTCTGAGGTGGAAAGCGCTGGTGGCAGGGAGCTGCTTTGCACTTGCACCGCACCGAACAGCTGTGCAGCATTTATTGCGTGGTTTTGGCCAGACTGGAGTTGTGAATAAGGATCGCACACTTTATTTCAGAACTTGTCTTACCTGCAATGTGATTCCCAGCTACTGTCACTAGAAGGGAAAAGCTTTTACTCTGTATAAACCTGCTCCATACAGGAAGAGAACGAGGGAGAGAAAGTTAACTCTTTAGAGGACCTGAAACTCAATAAGACATACATTTTCACTTTGGCATGTTCCCTTATTCTCTACCAACACATCCATATGGGAAATCTCAATACAAGTGTTGAACTGGCATGGGATGGCAATTCCCAGCACTCGTACTCCCCCACTAAAGTGCGGGTACATGGCTGTGATGTTCAGGCTGGGTTTGGTTCAGCTGCTGAAGGATCCCAAAAATCGCATTGCAAAGGGACACACTGCTCACCGGTACTGCCGCTACGACCATGGTCATTGACCAGAGGCTTCCCCATGGGAGACACGGAGCAGACAGGCAAAGGAGGAGTTAATTCAGGTGCTAATTAAGGAGCAGCTGTAAGGCACCCAGTGAGGAGACAGGTGGTGAGAGATTACATAAGTGAGGGTGGGATGGGGGAGAAGGACAAGAACACAAAGCCAAAGCCAAATAAGCGGGGAAGGTGGGTGAGGGCTCACGGGGCGTGTGAGGCACCGGGGGCTACCGGCTGTACTGGGAGGTGGGTGAAGCTGGTGCCACTCCAGCAGCCTGTGGCTGGTGCGCTCCTGGGGGCGGGGGACGCAGGCAGGCTGGAGAGCCCCGGGCTGGGTGTCAGCTGTGCTCCTGGGTGCCCCAGGCCGCTGCCCCGCGGCGCTCGCTCCGGGCGCTGCCGTGGGGCTGCTGCCCGTCCCGAGGAGGAGTGGGCTCCAGGCCTGGGGAGCGCCGAAAGGCTCCAGGGTCACCTCTGTTTGCTTTGTGTCACCTCGAGAGCCCTTGTGCCGTGTGGGGGGATGTCAGCTCAGCGCCTTTGCCTTCCCTCTTGCCAGCCTGCGAGAGAGACCTCGTCATCAGGGTCTGACTGCTCAGATGTGGCTTTTAACGTGCGATCTGTGAGGCAAAGGGTGGCTTTTCCCCGCCGTCTGAGCTCTGCTCTTCCTGCAAAGTGATAAAAGAGAAGTGGGAGGGAGGCGAAGCAGCGCTAGAATGGAGAGACAGCTGTGGGCCGTGGCAGTCTCAGTGCCTGAACAGCAGATTATCGCGTGGCGCTGGGAGGCAGCGGTGGCACCTCACACCCCCCCGTCCCCGCAGCGTGAGCAAGGCCTGGCAGCGCGGCGTGACGGGGGCGCGTGGTGCGGGCTGGCAGCACCCGGCAGAGGAGCTGGGGAATAAGCAGCGGGATCGCCGTCCCCAGGGGGCTGGTTTGTGCTGCCCTCATCCCCGGCAGCCCCTGGGCGCTGTGCTGGGTGCGCGCTGCAGCCCCCGTGCCGCCCCCGTGCGCCGTGTCCCTCGGCCACCCGGCGCGTGCCGGTGTCCCGAGCGCGCGGGCTGTGACGCCACCGTCCCGCGGCGCCGAGCAACAGTGCCACCTCGCTCAACCTGCCAGGCTGGTGCTGTTCACAGCTCAGGCGAGAATCACTCAGCTTTTAAGGCTTGAGGTGGACGAAATTAACTCTGCTCTTCGGCAGCTCTTTTCACAGAGCATCACCTCAAGCTTAGTAACAGCATGAAACACAGTAATCTGAGAAAATTTTCTGGTTTTGTAACTACTAGCCAGTCGTGGGTTTGGTCTGTAAATGTGCACTATGTAAGACATTGGTTAAATACGGGTTTCTTTTTTTGCACCACAGAGATAAGTGATGCTTTCAAACATGCCTTTAAAGAACAAAGCACAAAAAGGGTACCAGTGTCTTGGGGTGGCGATGCCATGGAGCAATTGCCGCTGGTCCCCAGGCCATTGTGCACTGTGGCAACCGCAAAAGCAGCGTTTGCTAAACAAACTCAGCGTGTTCCAAAAATGTCTTTCCACCCGGGCACCCCAAAAGGCTGCAGGGTCCGCGCCTCAGGCTGGTGCCTTGTGGCTGGGACCAGGGCGCTGTGTCAGCACACGGCGCAGCCTGGCCTGGTTTGGGGCTGGAAAATGCGTTCAACACGGCAGGTGTTGCGGGCGGGAGCTGCAGGTGTTGCTCTGGAGCTTCCCCGCAGTCTCCGGAGCAAGGCTGCTGCTCTGGCTCCGCGCAGCACTCACTGCCGCTGTGCAGAAAGTGGGCCCAGCCTTCAGAGCACCGCCGGGCACAGCAGCCTTCCCTGCCAGCAGCAGGCAAATTGTTCTGGTGGCTCCTCGGGTCGTTCCAGAAACAAATACCTGCAGCAGTTTTGCAGAAATGTGGTGTAAATGCACCAGAAGTGAAATCTATGACAAACTGATTTCTCACCCCGGAACATTAATATGTAAATACTTCATTCAAAATTCCAGCCCCGATCGCTGGGGGGCAATGACTCTGGGCAAACCCGCTGCGTTGCGCTGGGCGGATGGAGCTGCCGGGGCTGACCGGGTGTCCGCAGCTGAGGAAAGCGACCCGGTCCATTATGGGCTCCCAAACCATGGTGGGCCCTTGCGGTGCACTGGTGTAGCTTCTGCTCTCTGGCGAGGGAATTATTCTTTGGCTGGAAAAATCTAAAATATCCAATAGAAAATGTAATTTATACAGGATCCCTGGGTGTGCACAAATGTCAACCTTTGCATATGTATGCAGGTATAGTGTGAATAGAAGGGTCGCCATGTAAGACTCAGCTGATGTGAATGTTTGCAAACGGGATAAACGGAAAAACCAATGCTGACTAATGAAACAGTCATTCAGAATTACAACAAACATTTGCAAGTACTGTTTGAAGCAACCTATTGTCTCCAGTATGGCTTGAATAAATAGTTAATCTTTGGCACGCTGTTCAGCTGTAGTACTTTAAATAAATGGTACGGCTGAACCTGGACAGTTCATTGACATTTGCTGCCAGGATCACTCTGACTCTGTTGTTGTTTGCTTTCAGAGGGATCCTTGCTGCCACGCTGAGGTTTCCGCACAAGCCAGCGCTCGGGCAGGTCTGTAATCGTGTTGGGAGGAGGTTTTGGGGCTGGAACAGCAGCTGCAGTCGGCAGCAGCCGCTCTGCTGGGCGTCCCCCAAAGCCTGTCACCTGGTGCGGGGGGCTGCAGCCCCGGAGCCCCCGGCCCGGCCACGGCTCGTGCTGCCCTGGCGTTCCCCACTCCACGCGGTTAACGTCGGGAGCCCCTTGTCACGCACGGCCGGCCTCAGCTGCCCACCCCGTGCTATTAACGGGGCTCAGCTAATTAGCTGCGAGCAGTGCTCCTCTCCCTCAGCAACGTAAAGGGTTTACTATTTTTATCTGACTCTGGATGGTTTTGGTTCCACGGGGATTAAGGTCACAGGGCACGTATTTATTCAGACGCTGGAGTTCTTACACGGTTTTTCCATGACTTGGTGGAAGGAGGAGCCGCGGCCCTCGTCTCCCTGTTCTCCCGCCCTCTGGAACCGGGGTGGTTTGTGCTTTCACTGGTGCACACACACTGCTGCCAAACACCAGGGTGGTTTGGTTTGTGCTTTCACTGGTGCACACACGCTGCTGCCGAACACCAGGGTGGTTTGTGCTTTCACTGGTGCACACACACTGCTGCCAAACACCAGGGTGGTTTGTGCTTTCACTGGTGCACACACACTGCTACCAAACACCAGGGTGGTTTGTGCTTTCACTGGTGCACACACACTGCTACCAAACACCAGGGCGGTTTGGTTTGTGCTTTCACTGGTGCACACACACTGCTGCCAAACACCAGGGCGGTTTGGTTTGTGCTTTCACTGGTGCACACACACTGCTGCCAAACACCAGGGTGGTTTGGTTTGTGCTTTCACTGGTGCACACACACTGCTGCCAAACACCAGGGTGGTTTGTGCTTTCACTGGTGCACACACACTGCTGCCAAACACCAGGGCGGTTTGGTTTGTGCTTTCACTGGTGCACACACACTGCTGCCAAACACCAGGGTGGTTTGTGCTTTCACTGGTGCACACACGCTGCTGCCAAACACCAGGGTGATTTGTGCTTTCACTGGTGCACACACACTGCTACCAAACACCAGGGCGGTTTGTGCTTTCACTGGCACACACGCTGCTACCAAACACCGTATTTCAAACACACGTGCTGTCCGAGGCGCGGAGGAGCTGTGCAGCCCCTTCATTCAACGCGCTGCTCTTTGGGTGCGAGGGGGAGAGTTTATTCGAACGTGGTTTTAAGCTGTTACTCCTGTGTGCTGCTTGAAAACAAGGATGCTGCCTTACGGGACAACTGGATTTGCCTTCAGAAAAATTGTACAACCCTGAAAACCTCCCAAACCTGAACTCATTACTACTTACAGTATTAGAGTAATTCCTATGCTTGGAGGTATAGCCTGAAAACATCGCAAATCCAAATGCACCTCTACTTGCCTGAATATACTACAAACAATGCCTTAAAGCTGAAGTGCTCAAAACAAATAAGTTTTCATCAGTAGCTTTCAAAACAGGAGAATCAAGGCACCTTTTAAAGAGTTGCCACTACTGTTTCAGGACTGATTCCCTCTTGGTGCTTAACTGCAATTAGCGAGGGGATTAACTGCGGTCATTTCAGTTGCTTTCCGCTGGAAAAAATACATGTTATGAGGCATTATCTTCTTGTGTGCAGTATTTTAACATCCATAGGGGGTATGATAGTACCTGAGTGAGCAAGGTTGTGCTTTAGAAGTGCACGTCCTGCAGAAAGACAGTGAGATTGGTGCTGAGCCCCAGGTCCTGCAGCGATGTCCTCGCGTCTCAAGGGGCTGTTCCGCAGAGCAGCTCCCGCAAGGACGGCTCCAAAAACGGGATCACCCTGGCGCTGGTCAGGTTTGTCTTTTGTAACACAACTGTGGCTGAGAACCTGAAACCTCATCAAGTTACGGCTTAGTCCTGATTTTCTGTTCACACCAACTCATCTTCTGCGGGGAGGTAATTTATAAATCATGGGCCTTTCCTCCCATCTTCCCACGTAGCAAAGCACAGAGGTCAGCGATCTTCAAAGCCTGCACCAGGGCTGAGTCTTCCATCTCATCCACACTGTAAAATATCCTACCAAATAGAAATGATTGGGCAAAGAAGGCAGAGAAATATGGTACACACTTAACAATAACATTTCTATAGAGAATTCCATAGCGTATTGAATCTGTTTAATGAGTTTTCTAGATTAAGCTGAAGTCTAGGGAATTTTTATTATAATGCCATATCCCATAAAAATATCTGTGGTCCTGGGAGAGCAGACACCATGCTAATCTATTTCTTTAATGTTGGGTGATTAGGTAACAGAGTTTCTGCAGCGCTGATATTGACACTATTACTCCTCGTGTAAAGAAGTTCTGTTCCTCAACGCGCTCCCCACCCCAGGACCGGCTGCAAACGGGGTGTAAATGCAAGTGCTGTGTGACCTGTGGGTGCACCCTAAACACCATCGCTGCTGTGAACGCGTCCCACAGACAGCTTCTGTGGTTTTGTACCAGCCCAGGGGCGGATCAGGAGGGGATGGAGAGGAGCAGCCCCAGGGAACAGCCTGTGCTTTGGCAGCTCTGCGACAGACCCGGCTCTGGGCTGGGCCAGGCTCTGTGCTAGGCCAGGCTCTGTGCTGGGCCGGGCTCTGTGCTAGGCCAGGCTCTGTGCTGGGCTGGGCTCTGTGCTAGGCCAGGCTCTGTGCTGGGCTGGGCTCTGTGCTGGGCCGGGCTCTGTGCTAGGCCAGGCTCTGTGCTGGGCTGGGCTCTGTGCTGGGCCGGGCTCTGTGCTAGGCCAGGCTCTGTGCTGGGCTGGGCTCTGTGCTGGGCCCGGCTCTGTGCTAGGCCAGGCTCTGTGCTGGGCCGGGCTCTGTGCTGGGCCCGGCTCTGTGCTAGGCCAGGCTCTGTGCTGGGCCGGGCTCTGTGCTAGGCCAGGCTCTGTGCTGGGCCCGGCTCTGTGCTGGGCCCGGCTCTGTGCTAGGCCAGGCTCTGTGCTGGGCCGGGCTCTGTGCTGGGCCCGGCTCTGTGCTAGGCCAGGCTCTGTGCTGGGCCGGGCTCTGTGCTGGGCCCGGCTCTGTGCTAGGCCAGGCTCTGTGCTAGGCCAGGCTCTGTGCTGGGCCGGGCTCTGTGCTGGGCCGGGCTCTGAGCCAGACCTGGCTCTGTGGCTCTGCAGCTCTTCCTTGGCAGCAGCTGCGGGGCAGTGTCCCCAGACCTGGTCTCCTTCCAGCCACCCTCACACGAGGAGCATGCAGAGCCGGCCCTTGTCCTTGTCACCGTGTCCCACTGCTGGGCTTTGCCACCCCGTGTCCGACATTTGCTTAAGAGTTTGAGAAAAAACAGTTTTCTAGAAAAATCTGTGCACAGAAGAACAGGCTTTGTTTTCCCAGGTATGTGATAGTTTGTCTCGGGCAGCCGAGGGTTAGAAGCCTCATGGAGCCAGCAGAATGGGCCTAATCACATGGACACACGCCCAAATTACATCATATCCCTTGTTTAAAAGAAATCAAATTCTGAGAAACGTTAAGTGGCTTAAATTATAAATGAATCGCTTCCCCATGTGAGGTCTGTGCATGAACTGTTTGCTTATGGAGCCGGGAAATCTGTGATCAACAGGCACGCAGCCCGCTGTGACCGGCCCGGAGCAGGGGCCGCGGCAGCCCCACGGCCCCCCACCACGTGCTCCTGCTGTCCCCGGTGTGCCCGGTGGCCGCGGCAGCCCCACGGCCCCCACCACGTGCTCCTGCTGTCCCCGGTGTCCCCGGTGGCCGCGGCAGCCCCACGGCCCCCACCACGTGCTCCTGCTGTCCCCGGTGTCCCCGGTGGCCGCGGCAGCCCCACGGCCCCCACCACGTGCTCCTGCTGTCCCCGGTGTCCCCGGTGTCCCCGCGCAGCGCCCGCAGGGACACGGCTCCCGATCCCCCGGGGCTCACGGGAGCTGGTTGACCCTCCCTGGGTGGTGGGTTATTCTACCAGGTGTAAGTTGGCAATATAGTAAATACAACTTTTTGAAACCAATATGTGCAATTGCATATATTGCAATACTTATTTTATGGGTGCATTCATGCTCATCCAGCTGCGCTTTCTCCTATTTTTTCACACTAATCCTGTGATGCTGCGGTCTTTTGTTTTTCTGTTACCATTTAATGCAGGATTGATTCCACAGAGCGGAGCCGGGCGTTTCTTGCCCCCCAGCCCCTCATTGTGTGCTGTTTCAGCTGCAGTGCTCAACTTTTTACTCTATACAAGAGCTGCAAGAAATGCTATAACTGACAAATTGTCTCCAGGATTGTTACTGTACTCCAGGAGATGGTTATGCAGAAGGGCAGTCAGTGCTTAGCTATTTATATCTTGCTTTCTCTAACCTGTTCCATATATTTACAAAAGTTTCCATGTCACACCTTCATATACATCACGACGACTTTGTGACAATAGAGACTAAACTTGAGCAATAAGGAAACAAGCCCAGGTCATCACCGTCAACCAGTGACACAAACCGAGCTGTAAGCAACTGAGATGGAGGTGGGCAGCGCACGGAGATGGGGTGCTCGGTGCGAGCGGCCGCGAGCTCCGGCCCCGTGGCCCCACTGTTCCCGTGGCCCCACTGTTCCCGTGGCCCCCGCTGTTCTCGCAGCCCCCGCTGTTCCCGCGGCCCCCGCTGTCCCTGTGCCCCGTGCCCTCCTGCTGCCGCCGCGCCAGCCGGGCTGTGGCCACATGTGCTTCCTCTGCCGCTGCAATGCCCATCCTCTTTGAGCACCTTTTCGCTTCTGTGCCAGCAAAGGGTGTGGGAGATGGAACACCAGTTTCACACGGTGCCTTACAGAGGATGGGGTAAAAAACCAAGGTTTTAGCTGCTTATCCTGAGGTGCCAGCACCCGACAGCCACGGCGCTGCACGTCCCTGAACATCAGCAGCCGCGCTCGTTTCCTCCAGTCTGAGGAGGCTCAGACTTGGGAGGTTCGGAGCAGCCCCAGGTGAGTGTCACACGATCATGCACTGACGCTGCCGAGCCCGGTACCCGCACGCTGAGCCCGGCGGTGCCGGTGCCGCGTGGGGCCGCAGCTCCTGCACCCGGAGCAGCTGAACACCAGCGTGGAGCTGCTGCAGCTATTGCTGCGTCTGAATAAATCTTCATTTGGGCCATATTTAAACTGAATCAATAAATGGCGCTGCAGCTTCCCAATGCTGCCGGCCCAGCCCTTCCCGACCGCCGCTGCTCGGAACGTGGCTCCCGCGTGGGGGATTTGCCGGGTGCTGTCCCACCTGGCACCGGGCCCAGGACCACGCAATAAACCGCCGTCCTGCCCTCCTCCGGGAACCGCGGCGTGTCATCGGTGGTAAAATACCCAGCACACGAAGTCCATACCGTGTCGTAGGATTTCTCAGGAAGTGCTCTCAAGGTGGGACTGATTACGAGCTGTACAGGAGTAAATATTTGGATGGCCTTCAGCACTGGAACAGCAGACCAGATGGATCTATCCGGAGCTGAATCCTCATAACGGAAAGAACTATAGGAAGAGAATAAATACGAGAAACACAAAGTGTTGGAAGGCTGCACATCTTGTACTCTGCAAAAAGGTTAAAAGCAGAAGTTACAAACATAATTTGGGAGGTGTGCAGTTGTTTGGCTTCTATAATAATAGTCAGTGTGGCTTACATTTAAAAAGGGCAAAATTCTCTGCTAATCCGTATTTGGTGAGGGACAAACACTAAAAGAACAAACTGCTATTTATTTTTTTGTAGTGTCTATACTTTGACTACTCATAACCTTTTTCCTTCTGCAATGTTGGCATTCATATTTGTATCCCATATAAACCAATTGATGCTGACTTTCTTATCCCAAAGATTAATTATTATTCTCTAAATATTCTCAAATCATGTTGCGGGTCTGAACGACACTGGACAAAACCAGCCCCTTGGCTGCCATCACGAGCTGCAGCGGAATGACGCCGTGCTGGGGCAGAAGGAGCGCAGCCCAGCGCCCGGGGCCGGCAGCCCGCAGGAGCTGCAGCGGAATGACGCCGTGCTGGGGCAGAAGGAGCGCAGCCCAGCGCCCGGGGCCGGCAGCCCGCAGGAGCTGCAGCGGAATGACGCCGTGCTGGGGCAGAAGGAGCGCAGCCCAGCGCCCGGGGCCGGCAGCCCGCAGGAGCTGCAGCGGAATGACGCCGTGCTGGGGCAGAATGAGCGCAGCCCAGCGCCCGGGGCCGGCAGCCCGCAGGAGCTGCGTGCGGGACCTGTGCGCCACAGCGCGCTGAGAACGACTCCACAGCACGGGCAGGCCACGTCACAGCAAACGGGGCTACAGGGACAAAGGTGAAGAGAAAAAGTCCAAGCCTCTGCTTTATATTGCTGTTTTCCTTGGTACACGTTGTGGTTCTCTCAAACGTGAGGAGTGTTCAGGGATATTTTATACAGGGTGCTGGATCTTGAAATAACACGTAGGTGCAGCAGAGCAAACAGAGCAGCTCTCTGTTGTTCATGGAGTGGATTTATGAGCCGCTGTTTCACTTCCACGCACACCAGCCCTGTTCTTCGTAACTGTGGACTTTGTAACCACTCAGTGACAGGTCCCGATGCTGAGGTGAGGGTGCCAGCGTCACTGTTTGCGCTCGCACCAGCTGTCGTGCACCGGCGGCAGCTCAGCCAGCGCTGCCCTGCGGGGCCGGGGTGTGTGCCCTCCCCCCTGCAGGGGACAGCTGGGACGGGTCCCGGGGCGCCGCCATCCCCTGGGGACACTGCTGTCCTCTGCACCTGGGGAGGAGGGTCCCCATCTGCACCCCCACAGCGGGCACCCCGTGTCCCCACACGCGCCCGGAGCTGCTGCCCTTCTGCAGGGACAGACGCACGGGGACACGGGGAGGGCAGAGCTGCTGAGGGGAGCTCTTCGGAGAGTGGCAGAGCTGCTCCCCAGCGCTGAGGCCTCTGCCGCTGCCCCGCGGGACCAGCTGTGGGACCCCGAGTGCCACCACGTAATGCTGAAGTGCCACAGGTGGATGGAGCCCGGGACAGACGTGCGTCCTGGGACCAACCGAGCCAGCTTTGTGCAGGGCAGGAGTCACGCGAACTAGCTGTGCTAGAGCAGACACCTCTAACTTCTGCAGTGCTTGAGTAGCTTAAAGCAGTAGAATTTCACTGAAGAGATTAGTCCGTGATATCCTTTCTGTTCTGATTTGCTCCTACGTCTATATGCTTAGCATAAATTAAATCATGTCCTACTCCTTCCGTAAGTGCACATTGTCTTTTCTGTAAATCAACCTCGCTACAAATCCATGAGAACAGCAACACTAAAACAATCTCAGGCACTCTGGAAAACATAAATCTGCACCTGGAAATTTTTCTAATAAAAGCTCAGTAACCATATTTTATTCATTTATTTCTGGAGGGCTTCTTTTTCCAGCACATAGCATTGAATGTCACTGGATTTAGTGCTTGTTGGGGTAAGGGTTGTCCATTCTGGGAAATACAAAGGGTGAGGGTGAAGGTGAGGGTGAGGATGAGGGTGAGGGTGAGGATGGGGCGGTGCAGAGCATGCAGCCCTGGGGGGACCTCGCACCCCTCCGTGTTACACCAGGGCCTGCTCACTTCCCACGGGGCTACTCTGCAAAAAGTGTAATGCTGAGAGAAATGACTTGTTTTGGTGGCTGGAAAATGGAATCCAGGCTACAAACTCATGCTGAAATTCACTTGTTCTTCAGCTGCAAAGCAGAGTTCATGTCACAGCTGTTCCACTGCTGCTCGGTTCCAGGTGCTTTACAAGTCTGTGTTCAGCAAGGGCCACCTCTGGATTCTCTGCAGAGACATTTGGAAGTGCCAGCCTGCATGAAAGCACCTTCCTGCTCATGGCGCCAACACCACGCCAACACCACCCTGGAAAAGCTTTTCCTGGTGCAGGCAGCTTTTCTCCTTGTCAAGACGGGTAACTGGAACAGAACCGAGCGGTGCGTATGGAAAGGGACTGACATACAACGGCACAGCCAGCGTGCAAAGCCAGTCTGAGCTGTGGCTCATCTGGCAATCGCCAGGTTTGGCTTGTAACCTTAAGGAAATGTAAGTGTAACATCTGCAGGTAATTTAGCAGAGACTTGGCTGAGCAGGGCTCCTACCTGCACTCAAACTGCGCAGCGCTGAGCCAGCGGCCGGCGACGCACACTGGAACCAGCCATGGACAGAACTGCCAGCTCCGCGACACCGCTCACCTGTGCGCCCGCCAGGGACGGGACACGCAGCGCACGCTGCTCACCTGTGCACCCGCCAGGGACGGGACATGCAGCACACGCTGCTCACCTGTGCGCCCGCCAGGGACGGGACACGCAGCGCACGCCGCTCACCTGTGCGCCCGCTGCTCACCTGTGCACCCGCCAGGGACGGGACACGCAGCGCACGCCGCTCACCTGTGCGCCCGCCGCTCACCTGTGCGCCCGCCAGGGACGGGACACACAGCGCACGCCGCTCACCTGTGCGCCCGCCAGGGACGGGACACACAGCGCACGCCTGCGGAGCTGCCAACGGCCTGAATGCTCACCAGCTGTGAGCTCAGGGCTACAACTGATCAGCTGCAGCTGCTCGCAATCACAGTAAAATGCTTTAAATACAAGTCGTGCTGCAGGTGTGGGGATATAAAGACGGGAGTTTCACACTCAGAGGTGACATCTTTATGGGTCATGGGACTAGTCTTAGAAATGGTGATAGATGTGTAGGCCCCAGAACAGAGCAAAACCTGCAGACCCCATAAGGGCCGGCTACACGCCCACCTGAAAGGTGAAATCCAAGCAGCTACAGAGGTATTTTTAGTTGTATGGGAGTTTGGGCATTGCTGGAACACAGATGCTAAATACACCTTAATGACTGGACATCGTTAAGGCGCCGTGCGGTGTGTGAGCTGGGCCATGGCTGTCATCGCGGCTTCGACACCTCTGCACCAGTGGCAGCAACGGCGACCCCGGGGCCAGCTGGAATCTTTTCCAATCACACACAGGTATTTTTTTCACACCTCTACTTGCTGTTTCCTCTTCACTTTTGTTAAGGGAATTGGTATGTTTTCCTCTGATCCATTGCATATTTCGCAGTTAATGCTATGCCTGTTCTCTGGTGCTCGGTTGGAGGTATCTGCGAGCGTCACTGACGTGCCTGCTGACCCAGCTGCCTCCTCTCCGGTCTTGGACGCCTCTTTCCCGAGAGCCCAAGTTTGCACGGTGTGAGTGAAGACGGCGAGAAACGCGCCTGTAAAGCGGGTTCAGTGATGACCAGGGCTCACCTGGCTGGAATTCGCACACTTCAGGTCTTACACTTTTACCCAGCTTTTCTGGGTGGTTATCGCAGCAGGTATATACCATGAATGTTAAGTTTTGTGCACAAAATATCCCATAATGGACAGGAATAGGTTTCTGTTGAGGAATATAACTGGGGCTGTATCCAGCTCAGAAGACTTTCAAGCGGCTGGAAGGCGAACAAGGGGCAGTGCCCGGCAGGGCGCTCAGGACCCGCGGCCTGGGGCCCGGGGCAGATTTGGGCTTTTCCACCTGGCTCCTGCGGCCCCAGGCCCACAGTAACCGCACAGCAGGCGCTCGGGTCACCCCTCCGCACTCCCAAAGCGTGAACCAAAAGAAGGCAGTGAAAGCTCCGAGGCCGTTTCCGTCAAGCTGTGTTTTGCAGTCCAGAAAGTACAAAGTGGCCAATTTCATCAAATGCTGGGATAGGCTCACAAAGCCTACTAAAATCCATCTCCGAGAAGAACAGAGTCAGTCTCTCAGGGTTATAAAAGAGCTTTCAGGCGGTAAAATATTACATTGCATTTAAGGGTTTTAATCTGATATAGTTTTGATTCTTTTGTTGTTGTTGCTTTTCCTGCCAGTATAAAAAGCTCTTCATAAAGATCTTTCTAATGAAAGTGAAAGCCTATTAGTAAAGCCATAAAGACGGTGATGAAAGTAAGTCAAATATGATTATAGAGGAGTTGCATAGCCGGCGTATGAGCGTTTCCTCCAGCATCCCTTTGCGATGGACGGGGCCGGAGCTCCGGGCCCAGCGCCCGCCCGGCCGTGGAACCGCGGTGTCCGCAGCCCCGCGTCGCCCTGGGGGCGAGAGGGAGCCCCGTGTCCCCGCTCATGGGGCCAGCGGGACAGCGGCATGGTGCCCACAGCCAGCGGCATCTGCTTTACAGGATAAATCTCTGTGCCCCGTCCCAGCAGGGCTGTCGGCAGCGCGTTCACACAGCCGCGCTGAGGGCAGCGGGACAGGACCAGAGCACAGAACCACCCAATGCTGCGCGTGTTTGCGTTCTAAATATGAACGGAAGTCTGCTGGAGTTCACAGTCTCGGGTCTGCTCTGCAGGGAGCTGCCCTGACCAAGCTTTGGGGGGGAGCTTACGGTGCTTTTCCTGCCCGCTGCCTGTCCCCAAACCAGGGTCGTGCCCGCAGCCCACATGGCTCCCCATGCCCGTCAGTCTGTCTGTCCGGGATGCTGCGCTTTGCTCGCCTGTCCCATCTGTGCCCATCTGTCTGTCTGTCTGTCCGGGATGCTGCGCTTCGCTCGCCTGTGCCCATCTGTCTGTCTGTCTGTCCGGGATGCTGCGCTTCGCTCGCCTGTGCCCGTCTGTCTGTCTGTCCGGGATGCTGCGCTTCGCTCGCCTGTGCCCGTCTGTCTGTCTGTCCGGGATGCTGCGCTTCGCTCGCCTGTGCTCATCTGTCTGTCTGTCCGGGATGCTGCGCTTCGCTCGCCTGTGCCCATCTGTCTGTCTGTCTGTCCGGGATACTGCGCTTCGCTCGCCTGTGCCCGTCTGTCTGTCTGTCCGGGATGCTGCGCTTCGCTCGCCTGTGCCCATCTGTCTGTCTGTCTGTCCGGGATGCTGCGCTTCGCTCGCCTGTGCCCGTCTGTCTGTCTGTCCGGGATGCTGCGCTTCGCTCGCCTGTGCCCGTCTGTCTGTCTGTCCGGGATGCTGCGCTTCGCTCGCCTGTGTCTGTCTGCGCTCCTCAGCAGGTACACCGGTGGGTTTGAATTCCGCACAGCCCTTCTCTGTGCCAGTTTCAATCACATCTTTTAAGAACCTGCCAATGAATAATGTCAAGGAACTGTCTGTTATCTTATTTGTGCTTAGAAAGATGTGGAAATACTGGAAGTTCTTTCAAAAATACAATAGCCCAAATCTACAAGACAACTTACCTGTGGCATCTATGCAAGTGGTGACATTGTTTTCCAAGCTGTGTGACAAAAATCCATGGAGATGATGTTGTGCACTTGCCTGACCCTCAGGCTTATTTGAAAAATTGAGCCTCAAGATCATTTTTTCCCTGTAGTGGCAAAGCCACTGGGTAAAAACCAACCTGATCCTGGAGTCCTCTTGCTCAAACTTAATATTCAAGGCAGGCGGCGAGACCGAAAATATTCAGACTACACTGTCTGGGTTATAAGCGCTGGAAGACCAGGAGCTGTAACAGGAAATGTGTGGCACCCTTAGCTCGCAGTGGGGCTTTCCCCACAATAACACCACCCATCAGCACCCATCCGTCTTCCACCTCTGCTCCGGCTCCCTGGATGGGCTGCAGAGAGGCTCTTCCATACTGGTTCTATTTCCCTGACATTAGATTGTAGCATCTCCTCTTCCAAGTTACCTGCTGCGATATCTGGAGCAAAATTCAGTATCAGCTGTGCAGTACATGCTTAGTTTCACACTCATGTCACAGGTCACACACTGCAGACTTCAGCATGTTTTCCCTATTACTCTTTCACCATTGCCGTTGGCAAACTTTTACCTTTGGATATAGATTTGTCCTTCCCCCCCTTTTATAAAATTTTATTTTCACATAGCACAGGTATAGATCTCGTTCATCAGATTTTACCCAGTCTCAGCTCTGCTCAGCTCAGCTTTGCAAAACCCGCTGCCGTGCCCTCTACACCTGCTCCGCAGAGGGGCCGCCAGCGTGCACCTTCCACCGGTGTTTGCGCTGGCCTCCTGCAGCCCAGCGTGGAAGAACTTCAGTCATCCCTTGCTTTTTCTAATTGGAAACGTTCATTACCTCCCCTCTGCTCCCCTGTGGGAACGCTGGGCGTTCTGCTTGGCCTGTGCTTCCCACACACAGCCACGGGTCTAAGATACCATCATGCCTCACTTAATGGTCAGCATTTCTTGCTTTTGGAAACAGCTTCTGTTATAATCAGTTATTGGGAGAGTCAGCTCTCAGGAATTCTTTTGGAAACACTTTATAGATGATGCTGCATTTTATGTTCCTGTTTTTCCAGGTTTTACCCACTCCTTTCCTTGAAAAAGGCAAGGGATTCACAGATACCAGCTCCGTCATCAGCCGGTCCTTGTTCTACTTTCATGCAGTTCTGACGTGTCCGTGCTGTAGCAAAGAAGAGACCGGCCAAGCAGGTGAGAGTGGCGCGGCGGCTGCTGCCCGGGCTGTGCCTGGTGCCGCCGTGCTCTGCAGCCGCTGCTCTGCCGCCCCGCTGCCCTCCCGCTCCGAGCGCTGCCGGACGCCCCACAGACGGCTCAGCAGCCCCTTCCAGGTGTGAGCTACACGGCGTCCTCCAGCGCGCCCTGACCTTGTCATCGCTGCGGCTGGAATTTGTAAGACCTGTGGGCCAGAAACATGGCGCTGAATGTTTCTGTGTTCTTTTTTCCTGTGTGTGAACGTCAAGACATATCAGGATGGTGTGTTTGATCAGCTCATCTTGGACACCTCTGATGGTTGCATCCAGCTGAGATCACAGTGTCTACAGTGCAAGCTTATGCACTAGCTGTCTCAGGAACTGCACAAAACCTTAGAAATTGTCCAGAGGAGTCCAGCAGTGTTCAGTGTCTCTGGACACGAGCATATTCTGCACCGCATTTATCTGGATGTCGCAGCTCACTGGAGGTCAGCGAGTATCCCACGTATGAGGCAGATTTCCACAATTTCAACTGTTTTTATATTTAGCTGTATATTTAATTGTGACTGCTTTGTGAAATGGTAACTGTCCAGCAGAGCTTGTGCCTTTCCACTTGCGTCCCTACCTGTGAAAGTTTGCCACAGGAAGAGACTCCGCTGGGCTCACGGAGCTGAGTCCCTGGAGCGGCCGTCTCCTTGCAGCTGCTGGCCCGTCGTCACCGCGTCCGTCTGCAGACGGCGTACGCGCTGGTGTGCTGAACAGCACGCAGGACGGGGATGCCGATGCTTCCCTGGGTCAGTAGTACTCGACAGTGTTTATTTTTGCTATTGACTACTAACACTTTTGACTTTCTTTTATCAAGTAGTGGCATCTGCTGCAGCGGTTTGCTCTTTCCACAGCTTCAAGCCGTTTGATTCTGTGCGGATTTCTTGTTGCCCTGCTTTGCCGGTGGGGATCAGGCCCCTGCTCCAAGCAGTGGAATCCGTGACTTTGGCGATTCTGCTCCCCCCGCTTGGCCCCATTTCTGAAACACCTTCCTGCAATGCACTGGGCCCCCTGTGATGAGGTTGCTCCTGAACGTAGTTCGGGTTTCCCTATTTTCTGTACTCTGCTCGGTGACACCCGGTTCGTATCACTTATGCGTTCTTTCGACAACAGCTTCCCCCGCTCCGGAAGCCAGTGAGACCTCTGCAAGCCTTGTAATATGAGCTTTGGCACATTTTGTTTCTATTACTAATCAGCCATGAAATATAGATAATCTTAGGAGCCAGCTACTTTGCACAGCCTAGCAAAGGCTGATGTATCATTTCTCTGGTTTCTTAAGCAATCTTGTTGAAAAGATTCCTTTGACAAAGGGTATTTTTGAAAGCTGAAGATTACTTTGGTGTGTTTCCAGGCTCTGTAAGGACTATTCCCACCTACTCCCCCCCCAGGTCTAGATCCTGCTGGGGCAAACAGCAGTTTGTCCAACATTACCAATAACTATCTTATCTTCTGTTCTTTATGACACGGCCTTATTGCGATGCTGTGTGTTTTCCACTCCGGAGGCAGCGATATGGGTTTGCCAAAACCACACAAGGGCACAGGGCAGGAAGGGGAAACCCGCCGCGCTGCGCGGGGGGACACTGGGGTGCGGGTACCCCCTGGTTCCCGGTCGGGCCGTCGGGCTGGCAGGTGATGCACGGCGGTTCCAGCAAGCAACCGGCACCGCGGTCCCCGCCAGCGCCCCAGGAGCCGCTCCTGCCGGGCGGGGCAGCGGGGCCGCTCCCCGCAGGAGGCAGCGGGGCGCTCCCGCCCCCCCTCCCAGCCGCTCCTCCGCGGCCCGGCCCATGCCGGCGCTCGGGGAGCCGCGGCGGGGCGGCTCTCCCGCCCCTGTCCTCTCCTCTCCGCGGGGACGGGCGGCCGGCGGGACTCGGCGGAGCGGCGCCGCGGGACAGCGCCGCCGGCTGCGCCCCGCCGGGCCCCTCCCCGCGCTGGCGTTGCCCTTTTAAGAGGCGCGCGGTTGCCGCCGTGACGTCGCGCGCGCACAGCCCGAGCCCGCCCGCCCGCCGCCAGAGCCGGAGCGGCGGCAGCAGCAGCGCGGAGCGCGCAGCGCCCGCCCAGCCCGCGGGCAGCGCCCCCGCCCGTCCCGCCGCCCTGCCATGCGCCGCGGCCCGGCGCCAGCCTCCGCCGGCGGGACCCCGGCCCGGGCTAGCAGACGAAGCGCCGCGGCGGGCGGAGAGAGACCGCTGAGGCGCCTGACGGCCCCGCGAGCAGCCGCAGGGCGGCCGGCCCGCCGCGGCGCGGATGTCGCGGCTGCCCGCGCCGGGACGACTCGCCCGCGCCCCCCGCCCCGCCCGCGCTGACGGGCCGGGCCCGGCCGCCCCGCTCGCCGCAGCGCCCCCGCGCCCGCTCCACCCCGGGTCTCCCCGCAGCTCCGCGCTTCCGCCCGCCGCCGCCATGGCGGTGGTGAAGGGGCCCGCGGCCGGCGCCGGGGTGCTCCTGGTGACCGCCAAACCGTCGGGTCCCTCGTTGACGACGTAAGTACAGTACCGCGGTCCGCGCTCCGCCGGGGTCGGGGGCTCAGGTGGCAGCGCCCGCGTACCGGTCCTAGCGCCGCCCCCGCCCGCCGCCGCTCCGTCCCGCCCGCCCCGGCCTCAGGGACGCGGCAGCGCTGCGCGGCGGGTGCGGGTCCCGGGGCCGGCCGGGGCGACCGGTACGTGTGGGCTTTGCCGCCTCCGCAGCCCGGGACCGGGCGCTGGTTCGCGGCGGCAGCGGAGCGGCCCTCCCGGGCTGCCCTGCGCAGCGGACTGCTGCGGGGGCTTCGTGGGGGTTGTTCCCGGTGGTGCTGCCCGGCGGTGTCCCGCTGATCGGGGCCGTCCGCTGCGGTCTGCGGGGGCAGGAGGAGGTCTCGGGGTGTCCCGTTCTCAGAGCGGGAGGCGCTCCCCGCGGAGCTCCTGCCGGAGCTCTCGGCACAGGCTGCGGCTCCGCTCAGCCCGGGCTTTCCGGAGGCTCTCTGCACGTTGTGACATGAAAATACTGTTTGATTTCTGTTTACCGTAGGATATTCAGACAAATATCTGGAATATTTCTCATTGCTGCAAATAGGACAAGTGCAACAGTTGGTGCTGCTAGCAGTTAAGCAAAGGGAAAAAGGCTTTCTTGTAAATTTGCCTGCATTAAGACCGGTATTTGCAGATATCTGGAAGAGCAGCCAGGCTTCTAAACCTCCGAGGCTGCGCCCGGGGGAGAAGTCTGGCACTGTTGTTGTTGGAGGCAAAGCACTTCTGGAACTGAGTAATTCTGGCATGTCGGGTACCGCGAAGGGAGTGTTTCTAGGGGTTTGCAGCTTGTTAAGCAGCGCACGTCTAGCAGGGAATTTGGTCCAGACTTGTGCTGATGTGCAGTCCAATAATGCAATTCATGTTTTCACCAGGGTTAGTAAATTTTGACAAATTATCGCCCCAGTTATTTTTACACTTAAAAGTGTCAGTTCATATTAAGTGAACACTGTGAAAATACTAATTTCATAATAATTTTCATTATTATGGCCTTAGACTTGTGCAGCATCTGCTTGTGAGCAAAGCTGCGTGATGTGTGTAGGGGTCCAGGGGCGGCTGCTGCCCTGAGCCGGTGCCTCTGCCTGAGCCCAGTCCCGCTCTGCCCCGCGCCCGCCGTCTCCCGTGGCAAACACTGCGGTTCCAAGCGCTCTCCTGCCCTCTATTTCAGCCGAGAGTGATAAAAGCGGCCCGTTTCGAGCACTGTCATTTAAGAAACCCTGTGCTGCCTAACTAAACGATTTCCTGGTTCCCAGTCAGTATTTGAGAGTCGCAGGCATTCCCGGGGAAGGTGACGTGTGTCTGTTATCGCTTGGTGTGACCAAAGCGGGGAACGCTTCTGCTCTAGCAAGCGACTCCCTTGCGATGAAAAGTTTCGTTTTCTACAGCAACAAAGCCAGGCTTATTTGGATAAGTTCCACTGCAGGGTGAGGAATGGGAAGACTGGTCTGAGCTTTGGTGATTGCGTTTCTGGTTTGTTGCTGTTGGAGCTGGGACGAGCGACCGCTTGGTCAGGTTTCTGGGGTAATGTTGGTGCAATTCAGGCACGATAAAGATGACATTAGCTTGTGAGTTGTGTGTTGGAGCTGTCAGTGGCTGTTCCTGCTTGTTGGGCTCTTCCTCTTCAGTTGAGGAGTAAGTTTTTCTGCGATGAGCTGAAGTGATTTCAGTTGTGAGCAAGGACTCCTGCTTTGATAGACTTCACCTAAGCTGGGCTGGAAAACCATTTCCAGTTCCTCTAATCCATTTTTTCAATTTCTGATTCCACATTTCAGTTGGTGATACGTATTTTAATTAAAGACAACATTTTCAGTCGTGTTTTGCTGGACCTCAGGGCAGTAGAACGGCGTGCGTTTCCTCAACAGGCACAGAAGCCCTGGGCAGATGGGCGGTCGGATCCCGGTATCCTGTGCTGACGTGGTCCCGCCTGCTCTTGCTCTGGGGTCTGGTTGCTGGGCGTCGTTCTGCAGCAGCTCCAGGGCAGGAGTGTCCCGAAGGGCTGGGGGTTCTGCTGGCGGGGGTGTCGCGGTGCCGAAGCTGCCCGGAGCCCGGGGGCGGTTCTGCGCCCCCTTCCGCGCAGCAAACCCTGGTGCCGCTCTGCCGCGAGCCCTTCTCCGTTTGGTTAGAGCAGCCCGAACATGCTGTGTGGCACAGCACGATTTGCACTCCCGGCGTGTTTCATGTGAGTGCTGTACTTGGCCGCACATGCTGTACGTGCAAATGCTCGTCAGCTGAGACCGGTACTTTATAGGGAGAATAATTTAAAGTGTCTTTGGTAGACAGGTTCATCTGAGTGGGCTGGTCTTGCCTAGATCACTGGTACTGCTGACCTGGCTATACTTTTGAGAGATCATGGCTTTCTCTTGCTGTCCGACTGCCAGAAGCACGTGACGATACCGTGCTGGTTTGCTCCTGCATCCCCGTCCAGCAGTACCCGCTGCGGCGCTGCCCGGTGAGCGCGTGGACAGCCAGGAGGGGCCGGTTCATTCCTCCAGCAGTTCTGCTGCTTCATGGAAAACATTAACACACTCTTAGATCTACAAATATTCCTCAAAGTTTCACGGACACAGGCAACTCATGAATATGAATGCCTATATTTTTGGTACACTTGTGTTTACTTAGGCGTTTAATGTTTGTCTTGCTGTATGAACATTTCCTGTTTTTTATCAAACTGCACTCTTGCTAATGGCAGAATATGGAGTTCAGGTTACTTGTGGGTCGCTCTCTTCCCCCCCCGCCCAGGTGCCCCTGCCCGTGGCAGGGGGTTGCACTAGGTGATCTCTGAAGGCCTCTTCCAACGCAGCCCATGCTGTGATAGCAGCTGCTCCGTTTCTCTCCTCCCCAGCTTCCTTTGCTTCCTTTGCTTCCCCGCTCTGCACTGACAGGATTTCACATTTACCTTTCAGTGAGCTGCAGTGGCCACAAAATCAATCTGCCTGGCACTTCACTGCTTTTACTCTGTAGGATTTTCGTTGTTTTTTCCTCTCTGCAGTGCGGTTTCCATTCTGTTCGGCGTGTTGTGTTGGTTTCCGCGGGCAGGAGCCGGGCGGTGCGAGCAGCGGGCGCAGGGTGCGCTCCCCCGGCTGCGCACACGCCTGCGACAGGCGCCCCAGCGCGTCTGCGGAGCCCCGAGGAGCCCCGGGCTCACGGCCGCGCCGCTGCCCGCAGGGCGAGCTGGGGTGCGGGCAGGTGGGGGTGTCCGTGCCAGCCGAGGGTACGGCAGCGCAGGAGGCGTTTGGGTGTTGCTGCGGGCTGTCCGGCTGCCCAGCGCGGTGCTCATGGCCCGCGGGCACAGCGCTGCGCTGCAGATGCACGGGCACGTGTGGCGGAGGCACGTCTGTCTGTCCGTCTTTCCTTCGGGCAGGCCCCCAGCCGGCCCGTTCGGCCCCGCGCTGTCCCTCCCGCAGGTGTCTCGGCTGTGGGACCGTGTCCCCGAGACCCTCTCGCTCTGCGTGTCCCTGTCCCCGCAGCAGAGGAGCGGGGCAGCTTCTGCTGGATGGAGCCAGATGGGGATCTTTGCAATTCAGTTTTTGGTGTTGTCTCGGGAGTTTTGTTACTGTTTGCAGATTTAGCTGGGTGCAGTCACAAATATTGGAAAAAACACAATAGTGCTCACACTTGAAAATTGTGGTTTGCTTTGTTTCACTTGTAGGTGCCTTTAACAATCCATATTGTTTAAACCTCTGTCCGCAGATCTTTGGGGTAATGATTTCCAATATGCCCAGCAGACTTAGCCATGCAAGATCCAACATTTCTGCTTGGGTTGGCAAACAGTTCACTTGTTCCTCTTTCCTTGGAAACTGGGATATGTGAGCCTAAGTCAGGCAGGTGCTTCTGAAAATGTTTCCTTCTGTCTCCATACCTCTGAGTGTACACAGCTGTGCTCTAACGGGGGTCCATGCCGTTCTTAAATTCTCAGGACAGACTTAAGCCAGAATAGAAGTGTGACAATGACAAGAGAGGCAAAAGCTGAACAGAACATGTAATTTTATCAGCTTAAAAAGGAAGGAGGAAAGAAGGTAGGTTAGGGAATTGCTGTGCGGCACTGGGGTCCTGCTGCCCAAGGTCTTTACATGAGTAACAGCAATACTGCACATGTGTTTTCTTTGGCTCTATGAACTGATAGTCTCCGTACGACAGTGCAAGGTGGGACATCAAGCTTTGACATTCGCGGGTGGCCTCACCCTGCTCATCGCGGGCTGCACGTCTCCCTTCCCCACACCGCACACGCGGGGGTAGGCCTGGAATTGCTCGGAACTAGTCCTGTTTGTAGCAGTAGAATTAGAATTACAGCAGTAAGCATACTTAGAATAATGAGTATGAGCTTGGAATATCCTTCATTAAGAGTTGAAGTTTATTGATTGAATTTGAAGTAGAAATACTTCCCATAATAGCCTTTAAGAACAGCCTGCTCTTTGATGGGTGTTGATCACAGGGTAGACTTCTCTTTATCACAACTGACCTTAATTTTCCAATCCTGAAACAGGGTGTAGTTTTATTTTGATATTGGATATCTGTGTGTTTAGCTGGTATTAGGTGATAATAAGGGGATTTGGGGTTTGTTTGGTTTGGATTATTTTTCCCCTGTTTCCCCCCCCCAAAGAATAATTTGAATTGCGTGGAATGTTTGGAGGTGTGACCGGGGCTCGGTTCCGCGGGGGGCGCGCAGCCGGTGCCCCGAGCCGCCCCGCGCTCGCCTGCTCCCGGGCGCCTGCGCTCCTGCCGAGCGCTCCCCTTTTAGGAACGCGTGTCTCCAGCCTTAACGGAGAAGGCAAGTGAGAAAGTGTCCTTCGGTGTTCTCTATTACAGGAACCCTAAAAATAAGTAATCGCTAATTTGTCTATGTCTGCACTCCTTGCTTTCTATTTTCTGGTTATTTTGGTGTCTTCTTTCTGACTTTGATTTTTTGTTGTGCAAGTGCCACTGGGAGTTTCTTAATAAACATTGTTGCTACTTTCTGTTTGTTTGGTTTTCTATGGCAGAAGCTCAAATGAACGTTTTTCTTACAGTTTCCGCTGTACTCATGCTGTGTTTTATGAAGCCCTTCCTTGTTTCCCTCGATTCCAAAGCCCCTTTGCAGGAGGTGAGCTTTTGAGGTAGACCAGAATTCAGTAACACTGAAAACTCCCTGAGCTATGTGAAAATGAGCATGGGCAGGAGTTTTGTTACCCTTTGCAGTGCTTGTGCGTTTGGAAGAAAAAAGTCAAATACCTGAGGGGCGTGTTGTATTTAGCGACTGAAGTTGGTGGTGGCGCGTTCCCAGCAGGATACAGCTGTTGTCCCAGATGTGCAGCTGAGCTGCACGGTGCCCAGTGTGCTGGTCCCTGGCTGCCGGGTGGCCCGCGTGTCCCCCGTGTGCTGCTGTGGACTCGAGCTCTGCTCGGAAGGAGTGGGACGCAGTCGCTGCCTCTGGAGCCGGGGGCTCCTGCGGGGGGGCTGAGCTGGGCCGGGGGCCGGGGCCGCAGCAGCAGTGTCCGTGCTGGCCTGGGAAGCGAGGCGCTTTTTGCAGGTGCACAGGGACAGCTCGCTGCCGCCGATCCTCGTGCTCTGACAAAGCTGCAGGAGAGCTGGGGAGCGCTGCACCGCCTGTAGCCCTTTCCTCCTTCAGGCTGCAGGGAGCTGTCAGGGTCAGCCGTACAGCGAGAGCAGGGCACTTGCAGGCGTGCGGTTTTGACCAGGTCTTGCTTAAATCCTTCTCAGCCGGCTTGCAGAACATCTAAACCCTCGTGCTGGTTTGTAGCTGCCCAGGTAGCCCGCTCTCGGTGTCCGTGTGCCGTGGGCCACCCACGCCCTGGGTGGCCTGTCCTGTGTCCAGGCTGCGTCCCTGTCCCCGCAGCCCCTCGCGCCCGGAGCCGCGGGCTCTGGCAGCGCGGAGCGGGCTCCGGAGCGAGCGCGGCCCGGGGCAGCGGTGCAGTGGGGCAGCCACGCTGATCCTGCAGCCTGTGCTTGTCAGATTTAGAAGATCTTTTCTGATTTGCTGAAGGTGATTGGAACTGCAGTAGTACAGGTGACTCAGAGCATTGGGCTTTTCCTCCAAGGTAGAGTTCTATGCTTTAAATACATATATATATGTTTCTTCTTGAACAAAACCAACTTTCTTTTCAGCAGGTACTTTTATAATTGTCTGAGCCAAGCAGCTCTAATTAGGAGCTTGCACAGTGTTTAGCCTCCCTTAAGCAGGAAACTCAGATTATCTTGTAGACCATCTCTCCTCTCCTTTTGATTAAGTGTTATCATTAATAGCAAGAGCACATTTTTACATGAGGAAGTAATAGTGGCAAGTGCAATATATAATTACAGTTTTCTGTTAATGTGGTTTTATAGCAGGTGGAGTAGAATGAACGTTTTGTAACTTGCTGTGTTTCCACAAATTGCCGGTGTATCAGTGTGGTGGGTTAAAGGGTTTAGTTCCCGGAATGCTGAATATGCAGTGAGGCAGTGGGAGCAGGGGCCATGGGAGGAACGCTTGCCCGCCAGTCTGCTGGGTTATTGGCCTGTACGAGCGCTCTCGCAAGGCTCACGATTGAAAGGTTTTGTTGCTGTTTCAAAGTTCTCATCATAAATTTTATTACCACAGAATTTGACTTCCAAGGGAGTTGGACACAGAATGCCAGTCAAGCCCTCAAACTGCATAGTTTTTCTAAAAGGCTGATCTGGCTTTTACTTGCTTTGAATCTTTTTTCCTTTTCTGTTATTTATTTCATCATACTCTTTATATCTTCCACCCTCTGCAAATGTGTTTCCTCTCTTTATCTCAAATACTTTCTTTCCCGTTCTTGTTGTGTGTGTGCTTATCCCCCCCTGGAAGCTCTGCCCCCGTTCCCCGTGGATGGTTTGGAGCCAGGGTGTTGCAGAGGAGGGTCCCCTTGTCATTCATGGGGTCGTGTGTGCCCAGGAGCGGACTGGGCTGAGTCTGGTGACCCAGCGTGGCGCCCGCTGCCCTGGGGGCTGCAGCGGCAACTGCTGGGGGGATCGGGTGGGTTAGTGCGCATCTCTGGGATCCCCGCGTGTGGGAGGGATCGGGTGCATTACTGCGCGTCTCTGGGATCCCTGCGTGTGGGAGGGATCGGGTTCGTTAGCGCGCATCTCTGGGATCCCTGTGTGTGGGAGGGATCGGGTGGGTTAGTGCACATCTCTGGGATCCCTGTGTGTGGGAGGGATCGGGTTCGTTAGCGCGCGTCTCTGGGATCCCTGCGTGTGGGAGGGATCGGGTTCGTTAGCGCGCGTCTCTGGGATCCCTGCGTGTGGGAGGGATCGGGTCCATTAGTGCACATCTCTGGGATCCCTGCGCGTGGGAGGGATCGGGTTCGTTACTGCGCGTCTCTGGGATCCCTGCGCGTGGGAGGGATCGGGTTCGTTACTGCACGTCTCTGGGATCCCTGCGCGTGGGAGGGATCGGGTTCGTTACTGCGCGTCTCTGGGATCCCTGCGCGTGGGAGGGATCGGGTTCGTTACTGCACGTCTCTGGGATCCCTGCGTGTGGGAGGGATCGGGTTCGTTAGCGCGCATCTCTGGGATCCCTGCGTGTGGGAGGGATCGGGTCCGTTACTGCGCATCTCTGGGATCCCTGCGTGTGGGAGGGATCGGGTCCGTTACTGCACATCTCTGGGATCCCTGTGTGTGGGAGGGATCGGGTGCATTACTGCGCGTCTCTGGGATCCCTGTGTGTGGGAGGGATCGGGTCCGTTAGCGCGCATCTCTGGGATCCCTGCGTGTGGGAGGGATCGGGTTCGTTAGTTCGCATCTCTGGGATCCCTGCGTGTGGGAGGGATCGGGTTCGTTAGTGCACGTCTCTGGGATCCCTGCGCGTGGGAGGGATCGGGTGCGTTAGTGCACGTCTCTGAGATCCCTGCGCGTGGGAGGGATCGGGTCCGTTAGTGCGCATCTCTGGGATCCCTGCGCGTGGGAGGGATCGGGTTCGTTACTGCGCGTCTCTGGGATCCCTGCGCGTGGGAGGGATCGGGTTCGTTACTGCACGTCTCTGGGATCCCTGCGCGTGGGAGGGATCGGGTTCGTTAGTGCACATCTCTGGGCCCCGGGCGTACACGAGGGGAAGCTCGTGGTTGCTCCTCCACCAGGACGGCCCGTCACGCCGCCCCCGGCACCGTGTGAGCAGAAATCAGGTGTCCGCGCTGCCCTGGCAGCCCGACTGGCTTCCCGTGGGTGCTCCGGAGCTGTCTCCTCTCTGCCCCCTCCCCAGAAGACAGTTGCTTTGTCACAGCTTCGCCTTGTCCTCTGCCCCTCAACTCTTCCCTTAACTCGCAGAAGTCAGGCAGGCGGTCTGACCGCAACCCTGTTGTATGCTTTTTAGTGTGTGGAAGTTATCAAAATGCATCTACATTAGTGTAGTGTGAACTTCATTTGATATTTTCTAACCATTTTTTACTTTCTTGGTAGAGAATAGGAATCGGTCAAAATAAACCCAGGACTTTCTGCCCTTGCTTGAGCAGCCTGTCGCAGAGCCATTCAGCATCCTTTTTGCGTCCTTGTTACTGGAGTGACAAGGGGTCTGTGGAGCAGCAGTGCAGCAGCTTCCCAGCACTCTGTGCCACCCGCCAGACCACCTGGGGAAAAATTAACTGCTTCAGGGCAAAAGGTGTTTTCCTGTCCTAATCAGGAGGAAGGACGGTTTGGGGTGGGAGCGCTGGTCCTGGCTGTGGGAACCAGGGTTCGGTTCGCGTTCAGCCACAAGCATCCTGCGCGACCCGGGGAGAGTCGGTCAGTGCTGGGGTCAGGTCGTGGGTGGACTCGATGATCCTGAGGGTCTCGTCCAGCTGAGACGATTCTAAGTGACGCCAGGTCCCCTGGGTGCCTGTGCCCCATCGAAGGCACTCCTGGGCGGCAGAGGGTCCCGGCTCCCCCTCTGCAAGCAGGCGGATCTCGGAAGGGCGCAGAGACTTCCCGGGCTGTCGGTGGACGTCGCCCGTCTCTGCAGCTCGGGTCTCGCTGCAGGCGCCAGGAGCGCGTGCGGGAGCCGCGGCCGATGGCAGCGCCGAGCGCCACGGGAACACGGCGCAGCCGGAGCTCGTTTGTTATGCCGTGCACGGGGCAGAGCTGCCTCTACTTGTTCCCTCTTCGTTTTCCAGTTTCCATTACATTCTTGAAAAGAGATGGATGATCTTCATGGCGCTGGAGTGTGTTGGCAAGCCTGTGCGTGTGAGTGGCCGTGTTCCGGGGCCGGCTGCGTGCCGCTCTGAGCGCTCCCCGCACCGCGCACACCGGCTCTGCGAGCAGGACCCCGCTCTGAGTTCCCTCCTTAAAGCCCTTCAGTCATCCTGTGGGAGCTTGTTTTGAAGTGTTTTGTTTTTCTGGTGTGGCAAACTCTAATTTCAGAGGCTTTACCAGTCCCGGTGGGAAGGGCAAAGCTAGTTTTCCGTAGGAACAGCTCTGAAAGGGATGCTGAGCGTCCTTTGGTGGTGTTTGGTTGATGTGTCAACCAAGCGTTAAAAGAAATTGTTCAAAAACCACTTGAGGGAATTCTGTATCCATTAAGTACCATCAGCCAGCATTAGCTCTGCTTTAATTACTTCAGAATTCTTGTTTACTTAGGGACAGAATTCCAGCTTTTCGCAGCACTGAGTGAGCAGTGAGGACCTGTGTGCGCAGTGCGGGGCAGACGGCTGTGTTGGGTCCCTAACTGCAGCACAAAGAGGCTTCTTTTGGCTGTTTCTGTCCCTCACCTCACCGTTCAAAACGGTTTTTTGAACACAGATGTTCAAGGTGAACGTGTTCGTCTCGAATCCCCATTGCACTTTTTATTGGAGGAAGGAATTGAAGTTTTCTGACATTATCTTTAGCCTCCAGTGTTGCCAGGCGGGTGGGGGAGCCCAGAGCTGGGTGGGACAGTGCGGCAGGGCCGCCCCCGCCGCCCCCGGCCGGGACCCAGCAGCCCGCTGGCACACGTTTGTGTTCACGAGCTGGCGGTGTCGTTGTGGGCTGAAGGACGGGCCGGTCCAGGCCTGCCTGCCTGCAGGACCCTGCAGCCAGTTCTCATTGGCCTTGTGGGACAGCAGTTTTTAGCAAAAAGAAGCAAAGCCTCTTCCCTTCAGCTTTCCTCACTAAGTATTGAAGTGTTTGTGATTTAGGGCTGCTGTGCACCTTTTCCTTATCTCAACAAACAAAGATCCTTAATGAACTTAGGAAGAAAGTGGAAAAGGATCTGATGCTGCGCGGTTCTCCTTGTTCTTACGGGCTGTCAGTGCCACTGTAGTGTGACCGAAGTGAGCGTGTGGAAAACGTTGTGTGCCAGGACCGGCGAGGTCAAGGGACATATTCTCGACTGAGCACATGGAGTTTTGGTGCAAGACTTGCCGGCTCGTGTTGCTTAAAAGAATGAACTTTTACCAAACTGATTCATTTTTCATTTGCGAAATATTCAGTGTTGTATAATGGAAATCCACATTAACCAGATAAAAGCTTTGCTGTATGTTGTGTTCAGAGCAGCGCAAGGGCTGTGAGAAACCCCGTTCTGGTCGAGGCTGCGCGGTGAGGTGGGGGCGTCCATCGGGGGCCATGAGAAACCCCGTTCTGGTCGAGGCTGCGCGGTGAGGTGGGGGCGTCCATCGGGGGCCATGAGAAACCCCGTTCTGGTCGAGGCTGCGCGGTGAGGTGGGGGCGTCCATCGGGGGCCATGAGAAACCCCGTTCTGGTCGAGGCTGCGCGGTGAGGTGGGGGCGTCCATGCGGGGTGTCCGGAGCCATGGGTTCTGCTCCGGGGGTCCCGCAGCCGCCCTGCACTGTGCAGCCAGACATCCTACTTCTTTTGTTTTCTTACTTTTGTTGCCGATGCCATTGCCCGTTGCTTTCCAGCCCTTGCAGAACACAACCGCCTACTTCCCAGTTCATCTTTCTGTGGCGAATCCTCGTTCGCTTTTTATCTGCGCTTCTGTTACAGATGTAGACCATCTCTAAATGCTTTGCAGAGTAATCTTGTTCCAAGAGCTGCAACGTGCATTTGGAAACAGACTGTCCAGCTTTCCTGAAAACTTACAGAAAAATACACAAGTCGTCTGTCAGCTTATAAAGTGTCTGTAAATCTGCTGAAACCTTCCTCGTGGGTTTTCTTAGTGTGCCAGAGGGGAAGTCTCCAAGCCAGGCTTGCAGCTCTGGTTGGTGTTTGTTTGTTTGCTCTCCTGTTGACATTTCAGGAGTGAGTAAATATGTTGTTGCCGATTGCTCTGGGCCTGGAAGGTGGGAGAAGCACAGGAGCCAGAAGCTGGTTACAAGAGACGGGCGGTGAGAGCCGGGTCTGCAGGGGCCGCTGCCAGCGGGTGAGTGTGGTGCTGACCCCAAACGGAGTAACAGCGAAGGTGGTGGTGCAAGGGATGAGATAAGAGGGCTGCTCCACTTACGTGTTTCTATATTACCTGCTGCTGTGTTTGCAGCGTTCCTGTTTGTTAATTGAAGCATGATTGGCCCAAAGAACTGAGCTTAGAATTGGGAAGAGGTGTCGTCAGAGTACAAAGAGCAGAAAAATACGAGTGTTCCTCTTTTGTTTAATGTTTTTGTTCAACCACCTCATAACCTAAGGCAAGATGACCTGCCATTCCTATTTACGGTAGTTCGTGTGGCATAGCTGGAGCACAGAGAGCGGAGCTTCTACCAGCATTCAGGATCTCTCCTTGTCTTCCGAGGAGCGGGTTGGCGGGGCCGCGCGGAGGTTCCGCTTCAGGGGTCCCGCGGTGCGGGGCCAGCGCGCCAGGGCGGGGAGGCGCCGTGCACGCCGTGCTGCGCAGGCGGGTGGTGTCAGCGCACCGAGGCCCTTCTGGAGCTTGCGTGTGTTCCTGGGAGGGGATGTGCGCAGATGTCGGGAAAGCTCACCCTGCTTTTCCTTGGCGGGCAGCGGCCTGCCGACAGAGAGCACTTGTGCGGCTTCCGAACCGCGTGCTGGCAGCTCTGTCTGACCCATGGCTCCAGCCCCGGGGCCCGTGCAGAGCTGTGTCCTGGGGACAGCGGCGCGGGACCCGCCGTGCCGTGCACCCCCGCCGTGCCGCGCACCCGGCACGCACGCGGCTGGTAGCGTTCTGCAGGGTGATGTCTCGGGTCAGCGCCTGCAGCAGGGTCCGGAGGTGGGGCCAGGCTGGAGCGGAGGAGCACGGACAGCTCCTGTTCACAGTCACAGCCGTTTCCCTGAGGTGTCACACGGGGACACCTGAGCGAATATCCTTGGTAAACGATGTTAAACCAAAACCTGCTACCACCAGCAAAACCAAACAACAAAACCAAACCCACCCAAACAAACAAACAAGAATTCCCAAGCAGTTAAAAGTTAATGTTTCATTGCCTCATGTTTGGAAGTGGTATTGTTACTGTTTTTCCTTCCAAATATAAGAATACACCCCTGGGACTTTCCTTCCGTGCTGCGTGCTGGTGCAAAGCCGGCTGTGCTGGAGGCTCTGCGGACACCTGGATCACGTAACGATGTTCCTAGAGCTTTCGCTGAAAATTGGAAAATGTGTTAGACAGCCCTTGAGCTGGGTTTGCTTGCGGTGAGCAGACACTGACACGGCTGGCACGGTACCGACCTGGAGGGAAACTCCTCTGCTGCTCTGGGCGTCCAGTGCCGTCTGGTGTTTTAATTAGTTGAAAGATGTGAGACGTTACCTGGAGATCTCAGCAGAACCAAAGTTCTCGCTTTGTCTTCACAGCACTTCTTCCAAAGACTTAATTAAATATCTGGACTTAAAGGCTTTAAGAAAATGGAAACAGCTGGTTGTTCTCATTAAATGAGCATATAAGGAAGTGGGAAACTTCTGAAGATCTTTTTACTCTGGGAATTTCCAGTAATGTTTCTGAAGTGTGACGTTCGTACAGATAGCTTCTGAGACTGTTCTCTGTGGTGTTTCATTTTTCATGCTTTTCTGTGTTTCAGTTGGGTATTTTTCCCTCAGTAGTATATTTTAAGGCAAAGAATGGGAAGTTTGTGGTGTTCACAGGCTTCCTGTGCTACTCGCCTGATGTTTCAGAGCAATGTATTCCTTTAATTCCTCTACCCAACTTGATGTATATTATTCTAAGTATAACCATATGTTCAATAAAATAATTGTGGGATTGTGCAAGTATTGGAATGTGAAAATACAATGGGTAGATTAATCAAAACCAAATCTGGAATGGCGGGGTTTACTTCAGGTGCCTTTCCCATATCGCTCTAACCACTGCTTGTGACTTACCCAGGAGCAGAATCTGTGCTTTCCCAAAGAGGTAACCCCGAGCTCCAGCGGCGTCCTCTAGCGCATTCTGGAAGTGGGTGTTTGCGGTCTGTGGGGTGGCGGGAGCTGCGCTCGCCCCAGTGCTGGGCTGTGTGCTGGGTGGGATGGCGGGAGCTGCGCTCGCCCCGTGCTGGGCTGTGTGCTGGGTGGGATGGCGGGAGCTGCGCTCGCCCCGTGCTGGGCTGTGTGCTGGGTGGGATGGCGGGAGCTGCGCTCGCCCCAGTGCTGGGCTGTGTGCTGGGTGGGATGGCGGGAGCTGCGCTCGCCCCAGTGCTGGGCTGTGTGCTGGGTGGGGATGGCGGGAGCTGCGCTCGCCCCAGTGCTGGGCTGTGTGCTGGGTGGGATGGCGGGAGCTGCGCTCGCCCCAGTGCTGGGCTGTGTGCTGGGTGGGATGGCGGGAGCTGCGCTCGCCCCGTGCTGGGCTGTGTGCTGGGTGGGATGGCGGGAGCTGCGCTCGCCCCAGTGCTGGGCTGTGTGCTGGGTGGGGTGGCGGGAGCTGCGCTCGCCCCGTGCTGGGCTGTGTGCTGGGTGGGGTGGCGGGAGCTGCGCTCGCCCCATGCTGGGCTGTGTGCTGCGAGGGAGCGGGCAGCGCTGGCCCTGCGCACGCGCCCCGCGGGCGGTTGGCCGGTCGGGAGCCGTGCCCGTTGTGGAGCGCACCCGCTGCCCTGCTGCCGGGGCGGGGAACGCGTGCCCCACGCTTCTGTTGGGGGCTGTCTTTGGCCGAGTTTGAGTGTCACATCTTCCTCTGATCACAGAACCACGGGAGCTACAGGCAAATTGCCTTTGAAGAAGTAGTAAACCAAGTAGGCTATGGGAAGTCATCAAGAAAGTAGCTGGAGAGGCTGCCCAGCTTACATCTGAGGCTGACCGGTAGAGCTATTGATACACTGCTCCTGTTAAACGTTACAGAGCTTTCCTTCAGTTCAGAAAACTCTCTGAATTGCAGCTTTTTTGTCACTGTTCTGTCAGCGTGAGTGGCGCTGGGACCGCGGGGGGACACGGGACCACGGGGGACGTGGCAGCGGTGCTCTGGGGTTGCAGCCATGGTCGCAGCAGCAGTGGGGACCGCGGGGGGACACGGGACCATGGGGGGACATGGCAGCAGTGCTCTGGGGTTGCAGACATGGTGGCAGCAGCAGTGGGGACTGCGGGGGGACACGGGACCATGGGGGCACATGGCAGCGGTGCTCTGGGGTTGCAGTCATGGTCGCAGCAGCAGTGGGGACCGCGGGGGGACACGGGACCATGGGGGGACATGGCAGCGGTGCTCTGGGGTTGCAGCCGTGGTCGCAGCAGCAGTGGGGACTGCGGGGGGACACGGGACCACGGGGGACGTGTCAGCGGTGCTCTGGGGTTGCAGCCATGGTGCCGTGCCAGCGCTGCTGCCCTGGCTGGCCCCGGCTCTGTGTGCTCGGTCCCCTTGCCCAGGCCGCTGGCGGCTGGCGGCAGAGGGCTGGCTGCCGGGAGCGGGGAGTCCTGCTGTGACCCGCGTGCCGGTGACCAGCGTGCTGGAGCTCCATCTCCGGAGCTGGGAGTGCACCTCGGCTGTTTGCGAGTGGGTGGCGTGGGGCTTTTGTTCGTTGTTTGTTTGGGTTTTTTTTGGCGGGGGGGGGGGAGGGTGGTGTGGGGTGGTGTGTGTTTGTTTCTGCGGTGGTGGGTGGTGGTGTTTTTGTTGTTTGTTTGTTGTGGGATTTTAAAAGTATTTTGCAAGGTACTGTCTCCTGACAGTGAACTTAAAGAAAATGCAGTGTGACCCGGTGGTGATAAATACAGTCATGGTGGACTGTATTTCATATGTGTTCCTAGGGACATGGTGAAGCTCTTCTTCATTGCTCATTGTCCTCAGCTGCCTCTGAAAGGGTAACTGAGACCCGGCAGCATGTTTGCTCGGAGCAGCGCTCTCCTCTGCGGCTGATGGGCTCGCGCTCTTTGTCCTTTGATCATTGCCTGTGCTCCCAAGAGGGATGAAATTGAAATTCTCTTGTCTGAAGCTGTATTGTATAAATATATCTGAAGTCCATTGTAATATCTACTAGCTGTTTAGAAATCTAAAATGGGAATAGCAACTGAACTAAGTACTTGTGATTATTTGAGCCCATGGCAGCTGGAGAGCACCGTGACTAGTACAGCTGGCAGTGCAGGTGCACTGGAAATGACAGTGTCCCGGAGCAGACCAGGGCCCACTATGGGAAACAGCATTTGCAAAACCTTCCTAAGGTTCAGTGCCTGGTACAGCACCCGCAGTGCAGCGAGCGCTTACCGTGTGGAAAATGCAAAGCAAATGCCAACAGAGGCGGCATTAACAAAGCTCATTTGAATTTCCTGTGCACCTGACAAGTGAATAATTGCGGTGTGCTGGGTGAGCAGAGCCTTAGCTCTCTAGTGCTTGGAATGCGTTTTGTGTTTGTAGAGCCCATTCTACAGCTTTGGTCCTTTTCTATAATAATATGCTGGATTTGGCTTACATAGTATAACTGCGAATGTGAGTGAGGTGGCTTCAGCGAGGAGCTGCGCGGCAGCGTGGTGTCCCCAGCCCGCCTGGTGACAGCGGTCCCCGGCGGGTGCCCGTGCTCTGGATCCCAGCCCGCCTGGTGACAGCGGTCCCCGGCGGGTGCCCGTGCTCTGGGTGCCCAGCCCGCCTGGTGACAGCGGTCCCCGGCGGGTGCCCGTGCTCTGGGTGCCCAGCCCGCCTGGTGACAGCGGTCCCCGGCGGGTGCCCGTGCTCTGGGTGCCCAGCCCGCCTGGTGACAGCGGTCCCCGGCAGGTGCCCGTGCTCTGGGTGCCCAGCCCGCCTGGTGACAGCAGTCCCCGGTGGGTGCCCGTGCTCTGGGTCCCCAGGGCGCGTCCCGTGTCCCAGCGTGATTCCAGAGCGGGCACGGTCACCAGCGCACGGGCGGGCAGGAAATCGGCTGCGGTGGGTTCGGGACGTGAAGTCAGGGCTGGCGAGCGGCAGTTCTGACAAAGCCCGTATTGCTTTGCAGGTCTCTGCGAGGGGCCTCTGTGGGCGTTTCTGGCTGGTGGCACCGGACATTGTGCTGTTTGTAAAGTAGTTCAGCAGCTCGGTAGGCATTCTGGTCAAAACTGAAGTGCACGGTTGTCTGAGGTGCCTCATTGCAGCGATGGGCTCGTCTGGGATGGACCGCGGAGCGTGGCACCAAGGCAGAACGGCGAAGGGCGCTCCAGCCTTTCACTGCAGTCTATTGCTGCATCTGGTGTACTTCGTTGAGTGTTGTTCACAAATGGTGGCAGCCTTGGATTTAAGCTTAAAAAAAGAGGAAGTGCTTCTATTATGCCGTGTTTTATCTAACTGGGTATTTTTAAATATGTGTGCCATCTCCAGTTAGCAAGACCCCCTGAAATCCCTAGCCGCGCAAGCACTGCGTGTCACTTGCAAAGGGTTTTTGGTTTGTTCTGTGGCCATGTTCCTGGCGTGGGTCTGTTGTTTGGTCGGGCTGTGTTGTTTGGTCGGGCTGTGTTGTTTGGTCGGGCTGTGTTGTTTGGTCGGGGTGTGTTGTTTGGTGGCGTGCCTTGTGCGTTGTCCCCGCCGCCCCCAGTTGCGGTTCCTGTTCCTATCTGGAGCGCTCGGCCCGGCTGTTGTGCACAGACGGACGCGGAACACCAGTCCTGCGTTGTACCGAGAACTGCTCGTTTCGCTAGCTCAGCAACATTTAGGACTGGCGTATCTGGAGGCAGGCCTGTGTTGGTTTTAAGACATTATTTCAAATAAGGTTAATAGTAGTTTTTAAACCTGGCAAATAGCTAAGGAGTCCAAATCCCAAACGCAGTCACCGTTGGTTATCTCCCTTCAGAATGACTTCATTGGCCGCTGTGTCACAGCAATACATTCTACACTAACGTCAGCCCTTCCTGTCAATGAGCAAGTGAACTCTGTCACATCCGTTTGGTTAGTGAGCAAGGAGATGACAGTGCGCTCAGTTTCTCAATCTGTGTGTTTTCATGGTGTTTGGAACCTGGTTTTCAGTGGTTTAAAACTCCTGAATCTCATTGTTCTGCACACGGTTCCAGCCGCGGGTCGGGATTACGGCCCGAGATGTGTTGTGCCCCGTTTCTGGCTGGTTTCCCGTGGGACAGCGGTGGGGCCGGACCCACGGGCGCTGGGGCTTTGCTGGGTGGGTCTGGGGGGGCTCCACACCTGGTTCCAGGTGCTGGCGCGTTCCCGACAGCACCGCGTTAAACTCGAGCTTGGAACCATCCTCTTCCATCACAGTGACTGGAAATGGTAACCTAAGTTTGGCCTTAACATAGTGCTTCCATTTCTTGCATAATTTAGTGGTTTTTCAGTAAACACACAGGAACGCCGTGGCTGTACAAGGGAAGACTGGAACAGGAAGACAGCAGGAGATATTTATAGATATAATGTTTTTAACTTGGCTGATTAGCATGAGGCCGTTATGTCCAACACTAGTTTGTCAAATAACTTCAATTAGTTTACTTTGAAAGATTTCACAAGCGAAAACCTGTGTGAGTAAGTTCAGTGAACCCTCGAGCCTTTCAGTGCGAGTAAAACAAATGGGATTTCCCACAAATATAAATAGTGAACCAAAAATAGCTGTTTTCGGAGAGAAACAGCTCGGGATTGGGCTGGAGAACAAGAAGGTATGTGCTGTTCAGGAAGGAAGGAGGAAGCGTTTGGGTGAAGTTGTGTGAGTCCCCTCTCACTTTGTATGAGGATAACCCACCAGGGTGATGTTTTCCTATGTCTACAAATATTTATTACGTTAGATGGACTGATATATTAAACAAAGTAGAGCTCTTGGTGAAATGTAGTGTAAGTTTCCATATGGAAACTATGTCAAACATAATCAAAGCAGACATGCAAAGTATTAACAATTATACATAGCAAATCCCCTTTGTTTTGGGGATTAATATGCTTTTTCAGGTACTGAAATAAGACTTTTTGTTCTCAAAGTGTGTTAATTACTTGAAAGGTGATCTGTGAAAATAGTCACCATGTGTCACTGGTTATCAAAGACTTGCCGTGTGTGTTTAAAACTCTTCCATTCCTTTCCCACACTCCTTGTGAGCCTCCCTCATGATACATTGCATCTGGATACACTTGATGGTACGGCTACAAATAACGTGGATTTCCAGTTCATCCTCAAGCGGAGATGTTGAGACTGCACTTCACAGCTCCCTGCAAGTGTTAGTGGGTTTTTAAAGCTCATTTAAAAGTTAAGTTCGTTTAAGCCGAGAGCCGGGGTGGGCGCTGCGGGTCTGCCGAAGCAGCCGCCCGTGGGACACGCTCACCCGAGCAGCTGCAGCCTTTGGTGAAGGTCTGAAAACGAAGCTCCGTGTGCAGACTTCACGGCTCGGCACAGGGCTGTGTGTTTGGGAACCGCTCATGTGATACCGTTTTGTTGGGCAGGAAACAGCCTCATTCGGCCAGAGTTTTTCTTCACCCCACCAGTGTGGAAGAAACTCAATACCTGCCTTTTTCTCTTCTAGCCTTCCTCCCCCTTTTGCCCACTGTGTGTCTTTACAAATACAGATTAAGGCTGTGCTTTCTGAGTCAGTTGTCTCCTTTTTCCTTGGAGCTACCCGTTGTCAAAGCAGGACGGTCACAGTGTTCCGATGGGGATGGCTCCGGGGGTGCCAGGGCTCTGCCCAGCTCCGTCCCGGGACGCGGGGTCGGGGGCAGCGGTGGGACCAGCCCCGGTCCCGGGCTCTGCAGAGGCGGGGGACGAGGACTCGGCTCTTCACAAACACGTGGCCACGAAGCTGAGGAGCTCCCTGTGTGCTGGTGAGGGAAAGCAGACTGTCCTGAAGACGCTCCCCGTGCTCCCGAGGTACCTGTTTCTCACGCACCTTGCCAGCATGTTTTATTCATGCGTTTTGGGGCTGAGCTCGTTTTCAGATGTGCCGGCAGATTGGCTTCGCAGAGCTCTTGGGTGTTTTCCCCTTTAGCAGCAGCAAAGCGTGTGGATCGCGTTATAGGATCATCTTCACTCTTATGTCGCGTGACGGATTCCCAGCCGTTGCAGGGGCCGGTGGTGACACCTCCAGCTCTGCTCACATCTGTTCTCTCTCAACGTTCTAATAGGCCGAGAATAGAAATATTTATTATTTCTTCTTCAGCCAATGTGTGGAATGTGGTGAAATTTATCATAGCCTAGCTGTGATCTTGTGGCTCCTTTGGAACTTTGTGAGAGCTGTCACGGAATCTTTGTATGTACTGAGAGGAATGAGAAGTGTCTGTTTGTTTTGCAGAGAGTGTGAGAGACAGCCTGCCTGTTTAAACCATGGAAGAATGAGGATGTAGTCGAGGCAGAGCTGCTGGGTTTAGAGTCTACAGAAATCCGGAGGCCTGGTGAACTTCCCATGACATCACATCCAGACTTCTCATACATGATACTAAATGATTAAGTAGGAAATTTCCATTAAGGATGGATTTTAAGGAGCGGTTCTGGGTGCTCGGTTTAAGACCACCTTGGATTCTGCCTTTCAGGATGAGTGGTGCTGTCGCTGTGGGTAGCATGGGAGCCGTTTGGAAACTAAGCAGAGAGATACCAGTGCCCAGCGTGCGGTGTGGGTGCCTTGGCGCCCGGTCTGCGCCTCGCGCGCCGCGGTGCCAGCGCTGCCTTCTGGAGCGCGGGGAGACGCCTGCTCGTTGTCCTGCGCACAGGCCGCGGTCACCTGCTCTGTGGACCCGTCAGGAGTTAATCACATTATGATTGAGGCTGTATTTTTTTTGTCCCTTTTTCCCCTGGTTGAGGAAATGTGTACTGGGCTTTCAGTGCTGGAAGAATTAATTAAAATGGTGGCCACTGTTGTTATTGATTGCCTCCTTAAAACTTGACTGATGAAAAGTCTCTTGAAACGAAAGAGTCTTTGTGAAGCAGTGCAGTACGCGGCGGGGACGGGGGTGTCGCTGTCGCCTGGCGGGGGCAGAGGGACCGGCCCGGTTACCCGCGAGGGTCACGGTGCCGGGAGGGGTCGGTTTGCACTGATGAGGTACTTCGGGAATCTGATGGTTTATTTGCAACCCCTTCTGTGACCTGTTTCTGCCGCGGTGTCTGGTGTCTCTTGCCGATGGCTGCGCTCTGCGGGGCTGCCCAGGGGATCTGTTCGTCTTGGATGACATTTTTTTCCCCAAGTTTTCTATGCAGTTATTTTTATTCTTTTCTCCCTAGGGATCCTCTTACTGCATGTGGCCTCATTTTCACACTGTACTGTCCTTTCTCCTAGTGCTTTCCCTCGTGTCAATAGAGCACTAGGACTGTAATTTTCAAACTCCTATGCTAAAATAGGACAAAACTTTCAGAAACGTACCAATGACATTTCCTCGTTGAACTCTGAACCATTCAGAAGGGGCGAGGTCCGTGTTGTGAGGACACGGGAACGCGTGTCCCGGGCGCCGCGGGGCGCGGACCTGCGGTGCCACCGCCTTGTGAGGGTCTGTTCAGCAGTCAGACGGCAGTGAAGTGGGTCCTGAATATTTGTCCATCAGGATTAATTGTTTATAAGCAAGATCATGTATTAATGTATTTGCACTCTAATAACACTTTGTGGAATGCTTTCTACCATAACACAGTGTTTTCTGTGGGTGTTTGCTGCTGTAGGAAGAGTCAATGTTGGTGTGTGCTGATTGAAAACAAAAGCAGCTGCAGAGAGCGTGTGAAGGGGCGCGTGTCCCGCGGGGCCGCGCGGAGCGGCCTCCCTCTGCGCGGGCGGCCCCGTGGGCACCACAGCTCTGCCTTCTATGGAAAGCGCGGTATTTCTGGCTCCCCTCGCTGAGCTGCAGCAGCTGCAAGGTGCAGGGGCCGAGGCAGCGTCACCAGAACCTTTCCAGGAGTCGCCGCCCGCGATTTCAGTTCACCGCTTTCCAGATGTCCCGGCGCCTGCACCCACGGGAACACGGGCTGCTGTGGGACGCCGGGGCTGGCGGGTGCCCGGGCCTGGCTGTGCTGGCTTGTGCCTGTGCTGCCATGGAGCTGTGACCCGCGGGGACACCCGCGTGAGCTGGCGCAAAGGGGCTTCTGGAGCTGCAGCCTGTCCTGGGGACGTGCCGTGCGTGTCCCCGCGGGGCTCCTGGCGCTGGTGGTGTCCCATGGGGACACAGGGCGCTGGTGGGTGTCCCGACGGGGCTCCTGGCGCTGGTGGTGTCCCGACGGGGACACAGGGCGCTGGTGGGTGTCCCGACGGGGCTCCTGGCGCTGGTGGGTGTCCCGACGGGGACGCAGGGCGCTGGTGGGTGTCCCCGCGGGGCTCCTGGCGCTGGTGGGTGTCCCGACGGGGCTCCTGGCGCTGGTGGTGTCCCACGGGGACGCAGGGCGCTGGTGGTGTCCCACGGGGACGCAGGGCGCTGGTGGTGTCCCTGGGGCAAGGGAAGGATGGGCGCTCCATGTTTAAAGTCATCTCTCAGCTGCGTGTGTTTGGGTTTTCTTATTAGCACTAAATATTTACACTTTGGGATGTTTTCAAGAAGGTGAAAGGTCCTTTCTGACACAAGGGTTATTCTCCTTGCTCTGATGGATTGATTTTAGAACTAATTCTCGATAGTACCTAAAACGCTTGCATCCAGCACATTAAGAAGCTAAAGCTGGGTACCAGCAAATTTGTTTAGAAGGATACTTCTGATACTCTTACAATTTAATTTTATTCTTCTGTAATTAGAAGTTGTGTCCAAGAGCTGGCCATGTGGGCATCAGGTGAAACTTTAAATCAGGCCCTGCACAAAGAAGGGAAGTGAAATGACGAAGAAATGGGGGCTTTGTGTTGGGCGGAGCGGCTGGAGCTCCGTGGGTTCTTCTCTTCGGGTGCGGTTGTGCTCAGGCTGTCCTGTGGCTGTAGAGCTGTGGAGCTGAGGTGTGCGCAGGTGTTGGGAGCCCTCTGGGCAGGAGCTGCTCGCTGGAGGGGGCATCCCGGGAACGGTTCTCTGTGCCAGCACAGCTGTGGACAGACATCCCTAAACCTCGAGCTCACGCTCTGAACGTGGCGGCAGAACCAGATTTGTCCCCGGTTGAGTTTGTCTTCTTGCTCCTCTACCAAAGCCGAGTGAGGGAGATCCCGCTGTGCATGCCAGAAAGAGAATAAATCACCCCCGACTAAAGCTACGGCTGTGTTATTTTCCACATCCATTGTGACTTGTGTTTTATTTGATAATACATTGTGTTTTCTGGGAACCAATGTCATATCAAAGCGACTTTATATTACTTATATTTTATGCAGCACTTTGGAATGTTTCCACGGTTTATAAAGACCAAGCAGTTACTTGCCTGTTCTCCCTGTACCATTTTTTGGTACCTCTGTGTGCTGATCAATGCACTGTTGAGGACCCATCTTTCCTAACGTGGTTGGAGCACCACCGCAGCAATGGGCTCGCTCTAGAGGAAACCGCTGGGCCGGCTCCTCCGGCTCCCGAGCCCCAGCCCGTGTCCCCGGGGCTGTTTGCAAGGCCACAGGTGCAGAGCGGGGCCAGGCCTGCTTCAAATCACACCTGATCTCAATTAGAACATAACGGAGAGGCAGCCATTGCTGGCTGGGCTGCACACTGTGAGTAGGGGGAGGAGAACTGCCTCTGGGAAGGGGGCTGCCTGCCGTCCGCTGGGGAGCGGGCTCTGGGGCCCTCGGAATTCGGAAGTATTTCATGAGATCTAAAATAAGTGTCTGAGGATTCACGCTCCTGGAGGAAAAGCAGAAGGTCAGTGTGGGGGTCTGTGGTTCGTGTGCTCTGGGTTGGGTGCGCTGGAGCCTGCCCCGGGCTCGCGCGCAGCGTGACGAGCGGTGTCCCGGGGCAGCGCGGAGCCGGCCGGGAGCTCCGTGCTGCTCTGCCTCAGCCTGGGGCGCTGCTGAGCTCTACGTTAGCGCTTTGTGTCTGTGGAAAATAATGTATATTGGATAATGTGGGGTAAAATGCAAGTCAAAACACTTCAAAAGCACCAGAAGAGGATTGCAGCCTAAGTCTTTTTATTATTATTATTATTATTAAAAAAATACATTTTAATTGCTGTATTTGGTTTATATCCTATTTATTTCCACTTACAAGATACGAAGTCTTCAATTAAAAATGCAATGTATTTGTACTTTTATACCATGTTAGCAAGTAAGATAGTTTAGAAGTGGTTTTGGAAAGAATCAGTAGATTTGAGCACCTGTGTTCAGAGCAGTTCTGGTTTAGGCTTGTGGGCTAAATATCTGTTTTAAGACTGGAGTGCATCTTGACTTTTAGTTTCAGGGAAAATCCAGTAGGTTCACTCCTATCAATAAGTGGAAATAATGAGGATTCTGTTGTTTTATCAACAAGAATAATAGGAAGAGATATATTTTTGTATGTACGAGCCTTCTGAAAGTGAAGTAAAAACGTAAGGCCGTGTTCATGTAGCTCCAGCAGACACAGGTGTGTTGCGTTTTGTCCCTGGTTATGCTGGAACTGCAAATTCAGCATTTAAAAAGTAATCCTTAGTTACCCAAGTTTACTAGGAAACTCAACTTTTTAAAATACAAATGAAATATTTTTAAAATTTAAAACATTTCCTTTTGTAAATATGCGATTATGCTCTTAGACCCCTCCTGCTCATGCTTTAACTGTATAAAAATCCCACCTGAATGATACGTAATTGGGTGATCCTGCCGTTGGAGTGCTGAGTGCCATCCGGAACTCTCCCAGGGCCACAGCTGGACTCATGGACTTTAATTCTTTGTAGGAGATAGATATATAAATATATATGGAGAGACATGCACATAATGCTCCCCCCAGATATATATATATATGTGTGTGTGTATATAGATAGATATGTGGGCATATTGTTCCTTTTGGGCGAATGAATTCGTAGTCTATAATCTGAATTCGGCTCGGTTAGCTCAAATTGCTCCCCAAGGACCGTTTCTACCAGTCTTTAGCTGAGTATTCATGATTAATTTTGAGTACGTGCTCTGAATCTGCTGCCATTCACCCCTCTGAACGGGCTGTAAATGTAACGTATTGCTCACTAATCCCAGCCGAACCGCAGAGCGGAGTTGGGCAGGCGTGATCTAGGCCGCTGTGTTAACTGCGTCTGCCAGCGTCACCCGATCTGCACGGAGCTGCGCCTGAGCAGCCGGCTCTGGCCGCTCGGGGCTTTGCTTCGGATCTTTGTCTCCATCCCGCGTTCTTCCCGGCGGTGAAGCCGCACGCGGGGGCACGTGCGGAGGTCCCCGCGAGGGCGGTGCCGTTGGCGTCGCGGCGGGTGCTGAGGGGCCGCTCGCAGCCTGGGAATAGCGCAGGTGCTTCCCCCGGGAGATGGATCGCTCTGTGGCGATGTCCCCGTTTCCCCGCCTGGCCGGCTGTCCTGGCCGTGCCTGGTTTGCGCTCAGGCCGCTGTGGACCCGCGGGGTTGTCCTGGAGCGCTCGCAGCCAGGGAGGGAGCCCTCCCGGCATCCCCACAGCTTCAGCATCCGCTGCCTTCTGCGCTTGAACCGGGGCACGCGTGAAGCGGTTGTTACAGCTCATATCTTGCTGTTCATTGAAGACTGGAAGTTGAAGGAGAGGAGGGGAGGATGTTTCTGGAGTTCTAATATGGTTCAGAAATTGGGGATGTCTCTGAGGATCTCTGATAGGCAAGCTACGGTTGAGATCAGAGGAGAGCTGTTCTGGATGTGTCGAACTGTGCCCCGTCTGCTCTCAAACAGGTGAAAAAGCAGATGCACCGATACCGAGCTCCAGTGCCGGTGTTTGCAGACGTGCTCGTCAGTGAGGACGGCTGACCCGGCTGTGGCCTCGACCCCAGGAAAGGCAATGTCAGAAAATTGCTGTTTTGCTAAGGAATTTGGAGGAAGCTTGAGATTTCTGTTTCGATGTGGCTGTGGCGACTGCTGAAGTCAGACGATGTATCTAATCCCAGTAGAGCAAAGGGGTTTAGTTTCAAAGGGGGATATAAAATAGGTGTATGGTAGCCTGTAGGTACCAGGAGTCAGTTAATAAATAATTCTAGTTAGCTGTTTCAACCCCTGACTGCATTTAAGGGTATTTCTTGTGTAATTGTGGAAAATACTTTGTGCAAACAGAGGGAGCAGAAGACAGATGGGTAAGAAGGTGTAAGAACAGAGTGGAAACAGAACGTTGTTTTGAGTAAATCAACATGATTGTGAATAGTTTGCAGTGGAAGCTGCAGTTGATGTAACATTTTTCCCCTGGAAAGGGGTGTACATCGTGTTGTTGCGGGTGCTGTGGGGTGGGGGACAGTGAGGACCCTTCCCGTGGGGACCCTCTGGGTGCTCCCCGGGGCCGCGGGGGGTTTCTCTCAGCCCCCTGCTGTTCCGATTGTGCTGCCGCGTCCAGCTGGTGTCAATATTCAGTGAATTAAAAACGGGAATCACAAGGGTTTTGCTGCTTCAACCAGTGGCATTTTATTAGGGTTCTGTGGTTGGGTGTTTTTGTGGAGTTTTTTTGAGGGGGATGAGAGGTTGGTGAATGAAGTCAGTTCAAACCTGTTTTATTCTAGTGGGGTTGTTTGAAAAGTGGTCCCTGAGTCTGCAGTTGTTGGGAGAGATTCAGCAGAGTACGTTTGCAATGCCTCATGTTGCAGTGTGATGGTGTTCTTGGTTCACGTGTCTGCCGTGCTCTCCCATAGCGGCTGTGCGGTGTTGAGCTGCGGGTGCTGACCTGCAGGGTGGGAGCTGTGTGGGTGGCGGGGGCTGCGTGCCCTGCCTCGGCCCATCCTCTGAGTTCTGAACCCTGACTCTGAGGACACTTCTGCTTTTCTTACGGTGCCTCGCGTATCACAGCGTGGATGTTTTCAGACATCTCCAGGATAAACACTAAAAAGCGTCCGTCCGTCCGCGGAAGCGTGTCCTCGCGTCCGCAGCGCTCTCCCGCAGCGCGTCCTCACGCACTGCGGGTTTCAGGTCAGTCTCCTCGAGCCGTCAGAGGTGGTTTTTCCCAGTGTGGCCTAATGTGTGTTTGGAATGTTTCGAAATATGAAAGTATTGCAGGAGGGAAAAGTCAATAACAATGATCTTTAATTTGTCAGAGTCTAACTTGAGCCTGTTTTCCTAAACAGGAAAAGAGCCATTCCAGCCGCTCAGAAATGTTGATACTGGGTAAGCGCACTTCCTTGGGACAGAGCAATAGAGGTGTTACCTCGTTGCAAACAGGATATCTCTTAATAGTTAGGTTTAAATATACAAAATTTTCCACAGTGGCTTTGAATTTCTGGAGCCCCGGACACAGAATGGATGTTGGCTGTTACTGCGTTGTCGCTGGCTGGCGGTCGGGAGGTTTCCGCTGGCCCCTCGCGCTGTTGCTCGTGTGGGTTTTAGCGTTGAACCGAGGGTCCCGCTGTCCGCCAGCCCCGGGAGCTGAGCTGGGCTGCTGCTGATCCGGAGCGGGGGGTGGAGGCTGAGCTGTAACCTGAACATGCCTTCTCCCCAAAAGAAGTCTGTGTTTTCAACAACAGAATTCAGTTGATGGAGAATGTTCAGTTACAAATATAGAGTGTTTTTTTCTTTAAAACGCCAAGGATAAGCAGGATGCAGAGTACGTACTCTTGCAGTACTTGACTCGCATCTTGTTTAGCTGTCGAGCATGTGATTCTCCTGGTCTGGCATGGCAGACTGTACATGTACAGCGGCGTTCAGGCATCCTGGGACAATGTATGTAAAGTAATGTAACCTCTCGCTGCGGTCTTGTCTGTTCCCTGAGTGAGAAATGCGTTACAGTAAGGAAAGACATTCCAGACATGTAACTGCTAAACAGAAACTCTCTATTCGGTTGTGTGCTGTGAGCAGCTCTTGAGATGAACGTGGCGGGTGTCCCCGTGGCGGGTGTCCCCGTGGCGGGTGTCCCACCACCGCGCTGTGCTCCTGTGGCGCTTCTGCTCTTACCTTGAGGGGTTTTCCAGGGCTGTCCAGTGAACCTCCCACTGTTGCAAAATATCTTGCTGACCTCATAAACTGACTTGGGTGTGAAAGAGTTGGTGAAGTCACTGAGAGGTGAAACTGTGTCTTGGCCATATGTTTAAAAAAAAAAAAAACCACAGGAAATATAGTTCTTCGCATTTTCTGTCTGACTCTCAGAAATATCCCAAAATGCTCCGGGAACTTTCCCCAGTTTCCTGTTTCTGTACTACTGAATATCTTAAGAATAGTGAGACCTAAGAGGTCTGTGTTGTAAGTGGGTTCTGTCACTGCAGGTTCAAGTATCCGATGCTTGTGTGTCGTGTACTTTGAGGACCAGCTCTTGCCGTCAGCACGGAGCTGCAGCCGCCCATGCGGTGCCCCGGTGCTAAAGAGCCCGAGGGGTGAATTTGTGCTAAAGAAGCTGCTGTGTGAATGTGGCAGCGAATTAGTGATCTTAGTGATGTTCAGAGTGTTCTGGAGCGGCGCTGAAGCCAAGCGGAGGGTGTGCTGGGCCAGGAGAGAAGGCACGGTGAGCTGTGTGCAGCACGTCACTTTGAAATCGGCTCTTTGCAGGCTCGTTGTGACACGATGGGGCAGCAGCAGGTCGGGAGGGACCCGGGGGGTCACTGTGAGCCCCGGTGTGTCTGTCCCGCAGCAGCGGCGTTTGTCTGTCCCACAGCAACAAACCTGTAAGGGTGCGAGAGCTGAGCTCGGGAGGGCTGGGGGAGCTTGGGGTCTGCCGGGGGACTGGGAGGTGGAGACCCCGCGGCCCCGGTCCCGCGTCCTTCGCGCTGTCGGAAGGGGTCCCTGAGACCCCCGCAGAGCCCAGCGGGGCCGGGGCCGCCTGCGCAGAGCCCGGGGCTCAGACCTGCTGCGGTGCTATCTGGATGTGGTGGGGGGCTCGGGAGGGTACAGCTCTGCCAAAACAGGCAGGAGGTTGTGGAACTGGGACCAGACTTCGTATCGCAGCGTTGAGTCTCGTAGCCGATGTCTCGTGGATTGTTCCTGGGCAGGCGGGTGCAGCAGAGGTTCTGCTTGTCATGCAGTGGAAAACATTTCTAGTTCCTTTGCGTGTATCTTTTGTTCTTAGATTTGTGGTTTTGGGTATTGCTAAGCCTAGCCATTTTTAGTTTGCTCTCACAAGCGTGGAGCTCTGTACTGATGGTATCTTCCCCGGGGGGTGTGAATCTCCTGTGCAGCCCCGCACGGGTGCAGACAGTGTTGCTCGGGCTCGGTTGTGCACTCGCTCACACGTTGCAGTCCAGGCCAATTCCTGCTGCCTGACTCTGGCTCAGGTTGTTTTGCATCTGACTGTAAGACACCTTTCCGTACCTGTGATGGATGCGGCCTTGTCTCTCACAGCATCTGTTCTGACTGCACTCGCACGGGTGATTCTCCTCGCCTGTCACTCGGATAACTTCACCCCCTCGCCCTGCCCCGTCACTTAATTCACATTCCGTTACCTTCTGAATAAGCTGCCTGAGTTAACGTGAAAAGCCCTTGCTTTCTGCAGCCTTCCGAAGCCTTTCCTGCATTGGTCGCTCACTCCCTGGCTGTGCCGGGACATGTGCTTCTGCTCTATCCCAGGATGCCTTTTCTGCTTGGGAAACCTTGTAGAAACCTGCAAAAATTTCTTAACACCTGTCGGGGGGGGCACCGTGAGAACTTGGCAGGAATCGAACAGCTTGAATATTGAAAACAGACTGAAAACACTGATTTCTGACCTGCTGGTCTCCCTGTAATCTTGTATTTTTACCAGTTAATATATAATACACATATTTGTATCTACATATGCAAAAATATTTCTATATAACATGAAATTGGGGCGCTGCTCCCGGCTGGATCCGATGGGCGAAGGCTCTGATGGACGGAGTGAGCAGGGCGAAGCTGCCGAGCGGTTCCCTGGCCAATGTGGCACGAGGAGCTGCGCCCGAGCCAGGGTGGGTGGGGAGGGCAGATGTGGAGTGAGGAGCTGTGCCCGAGCCAGGGTGGGTGGGGAGGGCAGACGTGGAGTGAGGAGCTGTGCCTGAGCCGGGGTGGGTGGGGAGGGCAGATGTGGAGTGAGGAGCCGTGCCTGAGCCGGGGTGGGTGGGGAGGGCAGATGTGGAGTGAGGAGCCGTGCCTGAGCCGGGGTGGGTGGGGAGGGCAGATGTGGAGTGAGGAGCCGTGCCTGAGCCGGGGTGGGTGGGGAGGGCAGATGTGGGGGGAGGAGCCGTGCCTGAGCCGGGGGGGGGGGGGGAGGGCAGATGTGGAGTGAGGAGCCGTGCCTGAGCCGGGGTGGGTGGCGGAGGGCAGATGTGGAGTGAGGAGCCGTGCCTGAGCCGGGGTGGGTGGGGAGGGCAGATGTGGAGTGAGGAGCCGTGCCTGAGCCGGGGTGGGTGGGGAGGGCAGATGTGGAGTGAGGAGCTGTGCCTGAGCCGGGGTGGGTGGGGAGGGCAGATGTGGAGTGAGGAGCCGTGCCTGAGCCGGGGTGGGTGGGGAGGGCAGATGTGGAGTGAGGAGCCGTGCCTGAGCCGGGGTGGGTGGGGAGGGCAGATGTGGAGTGAGGAGCCGTGCCTGAGCCGGGGTGGGTGGGGAGGGCAGATGTGGAGTGAGGAGCCGTGCCTGAGCTGGGGTGGGTGGGGAGGGCAGATGTGGAGTGAGGAGCTGTGCCTGAGCCGGGGTGGGTGGGGAGGGCAGATGTGGAGTGAGGAGCCGTGCCTGAGCCGGGGTGGGTGGGGAGGGCAGATGTGGAGTGAGGAGCTGTGCCTGAGCCAGGGTGGGTGGGGAGGGCAGATGTGGAGTGAGGAGCTGCGCCTGAGCCGGGGTGGGTGGCGGAGCGGGATCAGATGGGACGTGTGTCACGGGACCCTTGAAGGAGAGTTGCCCGGGCAGTAAATGGGGTGGCAGGACTTGCTCCCACCTGCTTTAGTAGCCAAGCTCTTAGTTGTCCCAGCCGCGGTGCTTGTTTACACACACACCATTTGTTAGTCCTTATCCAGCTTACTGTCCTGCTTCACGCTTTGTGGCTTCTTTGGCGTGAGATTAGTGCTCGTCAGTGTTAAGCAGGGAGATCTGGGGGGCTTGTTCATTTGCTCTCTGGCTGTTAGACTTCAAAGAGCACTTGTGACTTGTTTTCAAGTTCTTCTGTACCCACGTTATTTCGTGGGAGTAGTGACCGAGGCACTCACCTGGCCTTTGGGCTTTTCTTCAGAAAAAGAAACAAAACAAAAAAGGCGTAAGTGACAAACACAAAGCAAAAACTCCGGCGTGCTGAGCCACTCCGTGCAGCTGCAGGAGCCGGCGACACGGGTTGTACTCGACGCCTGATGGACGCCTGTCACTCGTTTGCCCACGCTGCGCTGGGTGGCTTGGCAGCGGTAACCATAGCTCCTTGGATAAGCTGCTGCTTCGCAGGCAGTGGATTAACTGCAGCGGTGTTTCGCACAGATGAGTTTGATCTCCGTACGGTTTGCTGACTACTGTGATCCCTCCCTGTTCCCCGGCAGAAATCCGCAGAAAGGGACCCGGAGTCCTCGTCTGCGAGGCACGACTGTGACTCAGCTGTGGAGACAGGAGTGCTATAGCTCCGTTTCCATCGTTTGTTTTGCAGAGTTATATTAAAAATTACAAAAATAACGCATTATCACCCTTTGCTAATATCTATCGCTATTTGTGGTCAGTTTCAAACAAAAAGCTCCTTTCGGAAGGAACGGGAAGCTGTGCAGGAAGCGGAGCTGGAGCGCGGTGCACAGATGCACTGGAGCTTCTTGCACGGCTCTGCTCTCGGAAATGCCAGGTTGACTTTTTTGGTAACCCCTTGGCAGCCAGAGAGGGTTTTGCAAGCACTTGTTAGATATTGAATACCTTTTACTTAATTCATTGATGGATCTGCACATACCTGCAAATGTATCATCAGCTTGATAAAATTAGTTGGAAAATGGGTTAATAATATATTAAAATAGAACCTTTATTTGGGTGGTGCTGTGTTCTCCTGAGAGCAATGAAAGCTTTGATACTTCCTCTGGTGGGGGTCAGAATTGCCTTACCTGTATTATCCATGGTGGTACTCAGCAAAAATTGGATATTTATGAAATGTACTCTGTCTGCTAAACTCCCAGTTTAATGTAATGGATTTAGAAGAGTTTGGTTGGAGACAAATGGAAATTGGATAAACATGTATTAACACTGTAATATTAAAAATAGGACCGGTTAAGTAGGTGTCTGTAAGGAGGGTGAGAGCAGGGGCGCGGGGCGCGCGGCGGCGGAGCCGCGGCTGCAGACGGAGCCGAGCGCACCGCGGGCCGGGCCGGGAACGCTGCCCGGCCTGCTGACCGGCGCTGGTGCTGAGCAAGGGTGTCCCACTGTCACCAGTGCTGTGGGACCGGGGCAACACATGGAGCTTCATTTTGTGACTTCTGGTTGTACTCAGATCTAAGTTCTGTTGGACTTCTTTGGGTGCAAGTAAAGACATTTGGGCTGGATCTTCACTCTGAGTTTAAGTAGGCATTGATGTTACACAAGAAATGCACCCTTTTCTCTGTATTTTTGTTGCTGGGGCTTTCAGAGCTCACGGAGGTGCGGGAGGCGTCCGTGCAGGGACGGGCGTGAAGGCGTTTGCGTGAGCAGGAGGTGTGTGCAGCTGGAGCAGGGGCGGTCGGGGCAGCGTCCCCGGGACCTGGTACCCGCGGGGAGCACCGGGACAGGCTCCTCTGCAGCCCCGACCGAGGGCAACGGCTTCCGGTCCAGTCCACGCTTCTGCTCGTTTGTCCTTCGTGGTGTGGGCGGCGCGATGGTTTGGAGACAGAACTGAAGTTCGACGGCACCGTTCGTGTTGCGGGTTCACCTGTGGGTTTGGTCACGCAGATTGTTGAGGTTGTGTGCGGTTTGTTGTGAACAGGGTTTCACTTTCACAAATGAAACTGCGAGTGTGCTTGGCTGAGAAGCTGTCAGCGTGGGGACGTGGGATGGGCAGAGGAGGGTGCACCAGGTATTCCGTGCACTTAGGAAAAGGTGCAGCCTTACAGAGCCGGCCTGAGGCCTTGTGCTTAAAAAAATAGCATCTGACAAGTTTATACATCCACTAACACAGAGGAACAGTCCGTGATCCTGGGAGGCTGCGGTGCTGATCGGGTGTATTTCTGACGCGTTGTGGTTTTTTAGAACCTATTTCAGGCAGCAGCAGGTTCTTCTCCGAGTCAGTCAAAGCCGTTCCTGTGCCGTGGGCTGTTCGCAGTGTCTGTGCTGACAGCGCCTTCTCGGAGCCTGCGCCAGCGTGCCTCGCTTTGTCTCCTGACGCTTCCTTCCTTGAGGGCCTATATTTAGGGTTAAAAGCACTCCCTGTGGCACAGGACTGCAGGCAGTTGCCTTTTGAGCGGGAGGAAACGGTTTTCTTTAGGGATAAGAGTGAACGAAGGGCAGGATTTCCTGTGGAAACTCACCCACATGAGAGTTGACTTTTACTTTGAACTTAATGGCAAAAAAAGGCTAAATGAAAAGCCTGGACAACTTACACCAATGTAAGAGGGTTTTTTCTTTCTCCCGTGGCGCTGCTGGGCAGGTTTGCTGTGGCTGGATCCACGTCCCCTGGCGAGGAGGGGCCAGCACCGTCTCGGACCGTGTTCCGGTGCGCGCTCGGCCGGAGCCGCAGGGCGGCCGGAGCCGCAGGGCGGCCGGAGCCTGGTTCGGGTCGGTGCGTGCGGGGCCGCCCCGCTCCTGGGCTGCAGAGCCCCTCTGCAGAGGGGGAGGCGGCTTTGGGGGGCACGAGGGCCGCGCTGGGCAGGAGCAGCGCCCAGAGCAGATGTGTTCCCTGCTCAGCGTGCTCCGGCTTCCTCTCCCTCATTAACGGCTCTAAAAATAGCCTGTCGTTCCGGGCGGGCACGGAGGCCGGGCCCGTGCCGCTGTGGGGAGGGACCGGCCGTGCTGGCCCGAGGGACCCGGGTGCTGCCGGTCCCGGTGCCGTCCCCGTCTGTCTGTCCCCCGGGTGCTGCCGGTCCCGGTGCCTTCCCCTGTCTGTCTGTCCCCTGGGTGCTGCCGGGTCCCGGCGCTGTCACCCGTGTGCGTGCCTGTCCTCGTGGGCACCTTTAGGTGTTCAGGGACGTGTTCTCAGGTCCTCGCCCGTGCCTTGGACCCTTCCACAGCGTGTGTGCCCCGCGCTGGCTATGGGCAGGACCTGTGCCAGGGCCCAAACACAGCCCGTAGGATTGATGGACTGAAGTGAAGAGCAGGAGAAATCCAAATTCTAGGCATTTAAACATCACTGTTTCAGTATTGCTTGATGCTTAGGTTTCCATATGAATATTGATGCCAGATTTAAGTGTACATCCATTTTAAAAGCAGCAGGGAAGTATTTGTATATTTCATTGGAGAATTTGCTTCTGCTTAATCTAAAACTGACTGGGTAAAGCCCTTCGCAAAGGGCCTTACGTATGTCTCTGACAACTTAAATCTTTGAGATTGCCTGTCTGCAAGCCATCTGATGGTCATTTATGGAAACTTATCAAAATACCAAGGATGTCATTTTCAGTTGCATATATCAGTTTTGCTGCTCTAGCTTCTTAGAAATTGCATCAATAATGTTAATAAAATTTAGAAAAGCTGTTTTCATTTTAGCGCTTTGTTTCTGTCAACTGTTGTCAGTTGTGCATGGCTTTGGAACTTTTTTCTCCTAGTACGCCTTAGATAATTCTTTATGGTAAAAATAGCTATTTTTCTTAAGCTTTTCCCCATGGAGCAGCTGCCCCCAGCTGTAACTGCAGCACGTAAGCCGCTTCTTGGAGGGTCCCGTGAATGCGCGAAGGAAGAGGGTTTGGCTCCTCTCAATGGCTCCTGAACACCCACGGTGTCAGTGATGATGTGCGCAGGGCAGCTGGTGCTGCCTGTGTTGGGATGGGGTGGTTTGGTTTGGTCGGTTAGGTGTTGTTTTCCCCATCCTTCCTGTGTAAAGCAAACCCCAGAACTTTGCTCGTGCAGCAGCAGACCCAGCTGTGGCACACAGCAGCAGAAGAGGCTGCTCCGGTTTCACCTGTTGGGAGAAGGCTCCTTGAGTCCCTTCACCTGAGCAAGGAACGAGACCACACCGAATTCTGGGCAGCTGGTGTTCTCTGGAGCCGGTGCCAGGTCGTGCATCGCTTGCAGGTTCGGCGCTCGCCAGGTGCCCAGAGCAGCCTGCTCTGGTTTTGGCAGAGGCTGGTTTTCCCGCTGCTGGCCCCGTGTCTGATCTTCTGAGGCTGCAGAGTTTGCCCTGGTGGTCCTGGGTTCCCCATCCAGGGCACAAGATGCTTCATCTTGGTGCTTGTCCTTGGTGCCATCTCAAGGCATATCAAGGATAAGAGGGTTATCGGGGCAGTCAGCATGGCTTTACCAAGGGTAAGTCATGCTTGACCAAGCTCATAGCCTTCTATGAGAATGTACCAAGGTGGATGGATGATGGCAGAGCGGTGGATGTGGTCACCTTGACTTCAGCAAAGCCTTTGACACAGTCCCCACAGCATCCTCACAGCTAAGTTGAGGAGGTGTGGTCTGGACAATAGAGTAGTGAGGTGGGTTGCAAACTGGCTTAGGGAGAGAAGCCAGAGAGTGGTAGTCAATGGTGCGGAGTCTAGTTGGAGGCCAGTATCTAGTGCAGTGCCTCAGGGGTCAGTGCTGGGGCCAGTATTATTCAATATATTCATTAACGATTTAAACAGGGAACAGAGTGCACTATCAGCAAGTTTGCTGAGGACACTAAGCTGGGAGGAGTGGTGACACTGGAAGCTGTGCTGCCATCAGAGACCTGGACAGGCTGGAGAGCTGGGCGGGGAATAACCTGATGAAATTTAACAAGGGCAAGTGTAGAGTCCTGCACCTGGGCAGGAACAACCCCAGGTTCCAGTATAGGCTGGGAAATTACATATTAGAGAGCAGTGTAGGGGAAAGGGACCTGGGGGTCCTGGGGACAGCAGGGTGACCATGAGCCAGCACTGTGCCCTTGTGGCCAGGAAGCCAATGGGACCTGGGGTGGGTTAGAAGGGGGTGGTCAGTAGGTCCGAGAGGTTCTCCTGCCCCTCTGCTCTGCCCTGGGGAGACCACACCTGGAATATTGTGTCCAGTTCTGGGCCCCTCAGTTCCAGCAGGACAGGGAACTGCTGGAGAGGGTCCAGCGTAGGGCAACGAAGATGATTAAGGGAGTGGAGCATCTCCCTTATGAAGAAAGGCTGAGGGAGCTGGCGCTCTTTAGTTTGGAGAAGAGGAGACTAAGGGGGGACCTTATTCACGTTTATAAATATAGAAAGGGTGAGTGCCATGAGGATGGAGCCAGGCTCTTCTCGGTGGCAAACAATGATAGGACAAGGGGTAATGGGATCAAGCGGGAACACAAGAGGTTCCACTTAAATTTGAGGAAAATTTCTTCTCAGTAAGGGTGACAGACACTGGAACAGGCTGCCCAGTGAAGTTGTGGAGTCTCCTTCTCTGGAGACATTCAAAACCCACCTGGACATGTTTCTGTGCGACCTCACCTGGGTGTTCCTGCTCCATGGGGGGATTGGACTGGATGAGCTTCTGAGGTCCCTTCCAATCCCAAACATACTGTGATACTGTGATCTCGACGCGTTGGGCAGCGTGTTCACGGGGCCTTGCTGGCCGAGGGGTCACCCGCAGGAGAACGCGGGCCCGTCTAAACCTGGGGTGCCGGGCCCCCTCCCAGCAGTGCCAGAGCAGCTCTGAACGAAGCTGCGAGTAACCCGTGGGGATTATTGCGCCACTGATCAAAGATGCACTTATTACAGAAACATGCACAGCACTAGGAAGAAAAAAATACTGAAAAGCCATTGTCCAGATCAAATTGAAATGAATTTCTCAGTATGTCCCTTGGTGCTTTATTTCTGAAATAGGATGTAAACAACTTTCACATGGTCTCTGCTATCAAAGGCTTGTGTTAGGTCACTACATATTTCTTTATTAGTGTGCTGAACTGCATTTTGGCAACCCCCATGCTTCACTTGGCAGCAAATTGACAGCCGTGCTTAGGGCTGTGGTATTTTTGCATGCAAGATCCTCTGATTTAATGGGGTGTGCTGGAGCCGCCTCGCTGACAGCCTGCGCGCTGCTGCTGTGTTTTCCCGGAGCTGGTTCTGCGGGCGCTCTGGGAAAGCCTCGGACTTTATCCCGGGCAGGACAGTGCCCAGTTGAAAGGCGTTCAGCTCGTAAATGTGGTTATCTTCTCCAGGAAAGAGCGTTTATTGCTCAGAGTGGCTGATGCACATCGCCGTACGCCGGTGCGTACAGCTGATGGACTTTAGCTCCCGAGCTTTGGTTCATGGAAGTTCTTGTCTACAAAAGTGAGTATTTACATAACATTAATGGTTTTTTTCCACAGAACGCATTCTACCTTATTAATTGAAGACAGTATTTTATACTGGCCTCCTGCTCTGCAGTTACTCCCCAGCTGTTCAGCTCAGCAGGTGTCACGGATCCATAGGTGTGGTTGTGTAGGTGCAATACATCCATCCATGTGTACATACAGCGCGGCTCACTGTGGCGCTGTACCAGCGCTCCTGTCTGGGGCGCGGAGGGCGCTGGAGCCCCTGGCGTCGCCGCCTCGCGGTGCGGCGCTGCGGGAAGGGGGTGCGGCGCTGCGGGAAGGGGGTGCGGCGCTGCGGGAAGGGGGTGCGGCGCTGCGGGAAGGCGTGCGGCGCTGCGGGAAGGCATGCCGCGCTGCGGAAGGACGTGCGGCGCTGCGGGAAGGCGTGCGGCGCTGCAGAAGGACGTGCCGCCGGCGCGGCAGCCACGCTCTAACGCGCCGGGGTGCGCCGGGCGCCCCGACATCCAGCCTGCGGGAGGAGCTGTTTCGATTGTTGGCTTTAGTGCCCGCTGTCGCTGTGCGTTTGTTGCCTCATGGGAGCTCTGCAGCTGAAGCGTGCTGAGTGTTTCCGTGTCCCTGTCATAACTGGGAAGGTTGCGGTGCTGCGGCAGCTCTACAGCCCTGCGCACACCTCGCTGTGACTTGGCCCACAGAGCCAAGTTCTGAATCAGGCTCTTGTTGGCGACTGACAGGGGTTTTCTTTGACTGGTTCACGTGGAATTTCTCTTGCTTTCCTTGCTGGGGACTCTGCTTGTCTGGCAGCGCTGACGTGCGGCTCGGTGTCCCGCGGTGCCGCTGCGCGGGTCCCTGCCCGCGGACACGGAGGGGCCGCGGGGGCAGCCCGGGGCCTGGGCACGCGGCTCTGCGGAAGGGCTAAAGCTGGGACTGGCTAATGTTTGCATACCACGTACATTAAAAACAAACAGAAGCCACCCACACACACAAAAACCCACCACAAACAAACCCCAGTTGCTTTAAATAACAAGTCATCATCCCCATATTCAACCTAGGGGGAGGTTCTAAAGATCTAATTTAAAACAGAGAGAGAAACCCCACAAATACACAAGCTAGAGCATGGTAGTGATTGTGAATATTGGCGGAGGTTTATTTTATCTATCCACGTGCAAGAACGAGTTAATTTTACATACACTGCTTTTCAGCATACACTCTGTTTTCCCCATGCCGTTCCAAAATCGGGATACAGAGTAACTGAGAGCTTGAGTGTATTAATGTGGTTAATCGCTGCTGTTTGCTAACAATTACAGTTTGTGTGATGTTGTAAATACCGGGTGTTGGATTAACTCCTGTTGTTAATACTATTAACACGCTGGTTATTCAAGTATCTAGAGCCTTTAATCTGTCAATAAGATGCTGGCAATAGAAGTCAAATTTGAAATACGTTGGGAGGTGGCTCGTGTCGATAGTTAAGATTCGCGGGTTCTTTCCTCCGGCCTTGGCCGTTCATGCAGGTGACTGTTTCTGGAGGTTGTGTCCTGTGCTGCCGTCGCTGGGTTCATCCCGCACGAGGACGTGGGCAGGTCGGGCCTGCTCTGGTCTGGGCAGCCCCTGCCCGCCCACCCGAACCGGCGCCGCGTGCCCCCCGCACAGCCGCCCGCGTCACGGCCACGGGACTGGGCTTCTTCACCGCCTGTGTCCGGGTGCGCGCTCCCCCTGCATAAACCCCTCGTCTTGCCACCACCTACGCTGCTTGTTTTCTGCACAGGCAATTCTGCGAGTCTTGTTGCTCCGTCTGAGTGTAACGTAACCCTTCAGAAAATGACCTGTTATTTAACTCTACTAAAAATAGCTGTGGAAGAATGTGTATCTTCAATTAATTATAGCATGGGAATTACATAATTGAAAGCTGAGCTTTGTTAGTGTTGAGAGAAGGCTTTGTCGTCTGTTCTCTGACACTGGATTAACTAAGAAAGCAATAGAGTTGAGACAGATGTTAACGTGTTTGGATTAGATATGTGTATATGTAAATACACACAGATGTATATTTACATAACTCTGTGTATGTTTGTGCTCATATACGTATACATGTACCTTTCGTAAGCCTACTGCTTTACTAGGTTTTCATTCATGTGTATATGTGAACAGCATGGCATTATGAAGGAAAAGGGGGAATGTTTGCTTTTCCTTTTTATTTGTTTGTTTGCAGCCCGTTATTAGAGTGACTCCATCACCGCTTCCCGTTTAATGCGTTGTTTGATACAGATGACGTTGGCTGAGGAAAAAGGGCACCTTTGTGGATGGTGCTGGCTTACGGGTTACTGAGCAACTTATTTGGTGTAAAAATAGCGTTCTATCCACGATCAGAGCTGCCCGTTGCTGATTAGCAGCGCCGGTCGGTGCGTACCCACACACACGGGCCAGGGCAGCGTGCGGGGTCTGCGGCGGCGCTGGGATCTCGCTCGGGCTCTTCTTGGCGCCCGGCGATGCGTTCTGCAGGTGTTTGGCAGGCAGCGCCGTTAATGGGCTGTGAAAGCCCGTAAGAAAGTATTAGCTGTGCAAATCCTGCAGGAAGTTCAGCGCTGACGACGAAAGCTTTAAGCACTTTTTCATGTGAAGTGTGTTTTCCAGATGTTTGAAATGAGTTGCTGAGCCTGAGTCTTGCTAAGTAATAGCACATACAACTCATGGGCATCTCTCTTATTTTAAGAGTGTGGATGGCACCGATAGTTGGCACGGGCTGTGCGGAGCAGAGCTGGTCGAGGGCTGTCCGCCTGCCCTGAGCGGTACCTGGCGTTGCTCGAGCGCTGCGTTGCTGTGACATACCCTGAGCGGTACCTGGCGTTGCTCGAGCGCTGCGTTGCTGTGACATACCCTGAGCGGTACCTGGCGTTGCTCGAGCTCTGCGTTGCTGTGACGTACCCTGAGCGGTACCTGGCGTTGCTCGAGCGCTGCGTTGCTGTGACATACCCTGAGCGGTACCTGGCGTTGCTCGAGCTCTGCGTTGCTGTGACGTACCCTGAGCGGTACCTGGCGTTGCTCCAGTGCTGCGTTGCTGTGACGTACCCTGCGCGGTACCTGGCGTTGCTCGAGCGCTGCGTTGCTGTGACGTACCCTGCGCGGTACCTGGCGTTGCTCGAGCGCTGCGTTGCTGTGACGTACCCTGAGCGGTACCTGGCGTTGCTCGAGCGCTGCGTTGCTGTGACGTACCCTGCGCGGTACCTGGCGTTGCTCGAGCGCTGCGTTGCTGTGACGTACCCTGAGCGGTACCTGGCGTTGCTCGAGCGCTGCGTTGCTGTGACGTACCCTGTGCGGTACCTGGCGTTGCTCGAGCGCTGCGTTGCTGTGACGTACCCTGAGTGTGGTTTTCATCTTGGGCTTGGGAGTTACAGACATTGGGTTACAAACTTCTGTACTGTATGTGATTCATAAACTTTTTCCTGAGATTTAATTGTTCATATGAATGATAGATTGCATTTAGTCACTGCCCTTGAATCATCCTTTATTAAATGCAGGCTTTGTTCATACTGAATTAGGTGACCAATTTCAAGTTTGTTATGTAAACTTATTTTTTTCCATTGGTAATGAGTCTTTTTTTCTCTTTGAATGGTATTCCTGGCTGGACTCCTTGTTCCCATGTGCCCGATATCCCGAATATGGACACGCAGACCTGAGACAGCGGCTCCTGGGGCAGGAGGAGGAAGCCCAGTCCTGTTCGGGGTGCTCCCTGTGCTGCCCTGCGCAGGGAGCTGCGGGTCCCTCCTGGCCCCGTCCCCTCCATCGACGCTGCCGAGCGCGGGCGGCTGTGCCCGCCCGGCCACCGCAGCTCACCGTGTGCCGCACCGCGCGGCGTCGGCAGGGCGGGACCCGCTGGGCTGCACCGGGACGTGGAGCGTGGCTGCGCCGAGCGGCCCCGTGTTCGGTGCTGCTCACACGGGGACCTGCGTGCAGCACCGCAACAAGGTGCGCTCTGTCAGATTGGAGGAGTTTTCAAACAGGCTCCGTTCTCGTCCAGCCGGGTTGGGCGAGGAGCTGACGTGCCGTAACTCGGTCGCTTCGTCCTCCCGTAAAGCACAAGGGCACTGGCTACTGTGCTCTGCACATCCCAGCCTCCAAAATAAACTCAGTGTGGGGATGCTTTTGCTAACAGATGTTTTTCTTTAGTAAAAAGTGTTTGTTGTTTGAATTCATCTTTTGATTTTACTCCCCTGTGTCCAGAATGACCTGGAGCTCGCGTCAGTGTCTTGACTGTTCAGAAACCAGAAGTTTGACAAAGTGCTTTGTGAGCAGCACAGTTGGTTTTAGTGGAGCAAGAAGTCTGCTGCTCCTTGCAAGTTTTTATTTTGCTTTTTTAAGCATCAGCGTGGTATGGGCCTCGTCTGCTGAAGAGCTGGAACTGGTTTTGGCTGCTGCCCGTGAGGTGTCCGCTCCGAGCATTGCCTTTGTGGGATCTGATTGATTGGTTGGTTGGTTTGGGGGTCTTCTCATAACTTGCTACGTTGGTTTCAAGGTCAGGGAGGTCCTGAAGGTTTGGAAGGTCTTGTCCAGACTGGAGTCCTGACAGCATGTGTCACCATTACTTTTTTAGGAGTTGAAGGTGGCTCTTTCTCCTTTCCTGTCCTCTGTCATTAGAGGTGACACTAATTCTGGACTCGTTATCAGCTGTAATACATACATATGTCTTTACCTCCAGCTCCTTTAAGAGGTAGGGACTTGGTCATTGCTCCATCACTTGCAGTTCCATTACATCCTTCCTAATGTTTCCCTGAGATGTGGCCAGAACAGTTGATGTGCTCTAAGAGGTCAGCCTTTGCTGCTCCTGCTTGAGCTGTGTTTCCCGTGTCCCTGGCTGCGAAGGTGTCTCGTGGCGTCTCTCGCAGCCTGGGTGCGTGTGGTTTCTGTTGTGTCCGGAGGGGCTGTGGTCTCACGCGTACAGGGCGGTGTGCAGACGGCTGCATTTGGAACAGCCTGCACAGCAGGTAGATGCTTAGTATTTTTCTTTCGGCTTCTGATGTTTTTGGTGGGAAGCCCAGACTTGTGGTCCTGCTGCTTGTGCTGGAGACGAGCTGTGGGCGTTTGTCCCTGGGTTCTCCGGAGCAGCTTCGCCTGGAGCAGCGTGTTTTCTGCATTATTCCGCAGGGAAGCCGTAAGTGCTTCGGTTTCTTTTTGTACTCCCACCATGTATTGTCTTGATTTAGACGCGCTCGCAGGAAGGGACATCGGCAGAGACAGTAAACAGAAGGGGTCGGCTGCGTTTCTAGCGGGCGCTCAGCTGCCAGCGGTGCCGCTCGGGCTGGACAGAAGGGACCGAGGTGGTCGTTTAAGTGCCCCTTGGAGAGGCCGCTGCACCAGGGACCTCGGTCCTTAAACGCCACCCCAGCCCTGCTGCGGCTCTGGTGCCAGCGTGGCTCCGTCCTGTGTCCGTCGGTCTGTCCCGGCACTGTACCGCTGTCCCTGCAGAGACTTCAGCCCTTCCCCGTGGGGCACCAGACGGCCCCAGCGCCTTCTCCCCTTGGCGCCTGCTCTCTGCGTTGTGTCCGTGTCCTGCTGTGCTGGCAGGGACATCCAGTGTCCCCAGAACGGGAGGGTGGGCAGCAGCACCGTCCCCGCTGCTCCTGTCCCCTGACGCGCGTTGTGCCCCGAGCGTGACCTCCTGCCTCTGCTGCTTCAGTTCTTTGATTCTGCACCTTGCACGCCGCTGCTTTTCTCAGCCCGGGACTAAAGCTGCCCTAAGCTTTGCAGTCAGAGACTTGTGTCCAAACCCCCATTTTTTTCCAGCTGTGTTAATTGGTCTAATTGTATTGTCCTGTTACTTCTCCCGTGCCTCTGTTTGGTGGCCTCTGTCCCTCCGTCGGGTGCGAGGGCAGCAGGATGGGGTCTCCTCTCGTTCTGCTGCCCTGGGGAAAGCCGGGAGCTTTCAGAAACGCGCACATCAGTGATGCTGCGTTTGCATTTGGAAGCTGTCTGTGCAAATGTATGTAATAAGAACACAGCATGTAAGGAAACGTTCAGATTTTGAGGAATCTGCGGTTTTCCTTAGACTCACAAGCGATTCTTGTTTTGCTGTTTGATCCTGGTTGGTTTGTCTACATTGACTTTGGAGTCTGCTAAACCAGTAACGTGGATGTGATGTGCAGGGCATCATCGTTTTGTTTGTCAGCTGTGAATGCAGAGTTGGTACAAAGGGCCACAATAACAGTACCCGTCTCACATGGGTTTTCATTAGCGTTGTCTCTATAGTTTGATATCTAGAGCATAAAAAACGGGTTAATTTAAGGTAAGAAAACATTTAAATCCAATAGATCTTTAAATATAAATGTCCAGAAGCTGCCAGTAAACTTTTGAAGATACTGTAGGAGATCAAAAATCTTGATGTAAAATCTTAATATAAATAATTCCAGCAAAATAGCTGTAATGGCTTTTGGGCCTGAGAGCAGTTTTTGTGTAAGCCTGCTAACTCTGCTCAAACAGAACTTGCTGAAAGGTTGTTTTTTCATTAGATAAGCAGAAAACCAAGTACAGAAAATGCAGGGGAAATGAGCCTGTTTTGTGCTTTTCCCTGGGTGCGGTGTCGATCAAGGGGCAGAGGAGGAGCTGGGACGCTGCCCGGGATGCTCCTCAGAGATGTGGCCGGAGCAGGGCCGGGGCGTCGCGGGCCCCGCGCGGCCCCTGGGGCTCGGCTGCTGGACCCCGCTCCGCGCGGGCGCTCAGGACCCCGGTCCGCGCGGGCGCTCGGGACCCTGGTCCGCGCGGGCGCCCGGGCCTGCTGGCCTTGGGCGTTTAGGCGTCGGGGGCGCTGTGCCGCTGTTCCCGTCGCTGTGCAGAGCCAGGCAGCCCGTTCTCCTCTGCCTGCAGAGTGAGTCAAGAATCGTGTCTTTTGGCTTAAAAAATGAGCCTATTCTTAACTAAAAATAAGCTTCACAAAATAGAACCTGCTTTCTATAATTCATCTGCTTTCTTCCATTTCCCTCTGAATGGAATGAAAAAGAACTTTTCCAGGCTGTTAATTTGGTTTCATTTAGTTAGCTTTCCTTTTCCTTTGAATGAAAGGCTTCCTGCCCAGTCTAAATATATTTTCTTTCTCCGTTTTTGTGAAGACTTGTTCCCTGTCTGTGTTTCTGCAGCGGGCTGAAAGCTTGCTTTTGGCTGTCGGGTGTCATTTTGTAGGAGATGGAAGCACTGGGGAGAAGAGAGACTACTTGTATGTTCATTTTGAAAAGCCGCTTGTTTTCGGGATGTTACCAACTCATGTGGCGTCCGTGTGTTCGCGAGCTCACTGGCCAATGCAGCAATCAGTGTGACATAAATAGACTTCACTTGGAAACTGGGCATGAGAAGGGGCGGTTTTAGTGGGATCTGGCATTCCAGGAAAAGGTCAAAATAGCTTTTAAGTGGAGGGAGCGGCGGCTCGTGGCACGCGGGGCCGGCGCGGCCCTGCAGCGCGGCGGCGGGTTTGTCCGCGGCTCTGCTCGGGGCGCCCGGGAGCACGGAGCCTGCTGCTCAGCGGGGACGCTCCGCCGAGAGGGTGCTCAGGCCTTCCCGTGGCATCGTTCTTGTCTTTCCCGGTGACATCCAGCCCGGAGAGGGGCGAGCGATGCAGGGTGATGCGCGGCTGGAGGTGGCGGGTAAAGCCGGGTTGGGATGAGTGAATGGGGAGAAATCAGTTCATCAGTGAATTGGGTATAAAAGGATTCAGCACTGAAGGGGACGAGGAAAAGATTAATTTCAGGTACATTACAAAAAGAATGAAAAGCTTAATGAAGGACAGTGTGCGGAGAGAAAGGATGGGAAGAAGGCCAAAGGCTCTGTAAGACATGACATATAATGTGCCTATTTTTAGACAGAACAATAAGAGGAAGATAAATTATCTTTGCACTTGATTGTTACCTCCAGTCCTTCACAGCTGCAAATCACTCCATGTATACGGAGGTGACCGGGGCGGAGTTTGCGGCAGAGGGCTGGATTGGAGCGGTGCCGCGGGTGGTCAGAGCGGGCAGAGGGGCCGCGGTGGTGCCGGCGGGGCGCGGCAGGAGGGCGCGGGGTGCCCGAGCGGGTCCCGCGGCCCAGCAGAGCGGTCCTGGTGCCGCCCCTCGACCTTCTCTCCCAAAATCAGCTGCCGAGGGACTCAACCCGTGTCGTCCGGTGCCGTTTCCCCTGCTCCGATTCTGTCACCGCTTCTTCAAACCTTCCTGTGTTCCGTGGCATTGCAGAAGGAATTCACCTGCAGGCATGAGAACTTTATTCTGTAGCTGGCCATGGTGTTCCATTGGGCTTCTGCCTCCTGCTCCCGCGCGTTTCAGAGAATCTCCGCTGCGCGCTGTGATGGTCAATCCTGCCTGCATTGATGGTTCCTGCCTGCGCTGGTGCACCGAGCAGCCCTTTGCAGACCCGCCTGCTCCGGGCCTGGCCCCGTGGTGCCGGGTGTGCCGTGCAGACCGTGGTGGCTCCGTGTCTCCTGCCGCCTCCGCGCAGCCGACGAGCGGGGGACGCGAGCTGGGCGCCCAGGGCAGCGCCGAGCCTCGAGCCCCCAGCGCGCCCGGCTGCGCAGCTCCGCAGTTCTGGTGTGCTGCTCGGGCCAGGAGAACGGAAGGAGGAAATCGGGAGGGTCCTGCAGCTTTTGGTGACTTCCTTCATCTCCTTGGACCGGGCCTAGTTCTGGAATGATTTCCATAAATGCCTTCCCCCGAGCCTGTGCTGTGTTGTCAGTGTAAGGGGGGTGCAGCGGGCGCAGCTGGACAGCTCGGTGTGCCTCTGCTCGACGACCCGAATTCGCGGTGCCCCTCTCTGTTTAAATGCCGGCCCGTGCCAGCAGATCTCAAACACGGCCAGTGCCAGGAGGGCTCGTATTGGCAGGGCAGGGAGTGAGTTCTGAGGACAAGGGGCTGGGTGCGCGGTGCCCAGCCTGGTGGGACCGTGTCGTTTCTTCCTGAGCTGAAGCGCACGGCAGCTCCGGGACAGGCGCCACGGGCTTCAGGTGCTGACTGTGGGGGTTGGCAGCAAGAAGAAAACCCGGTTTTAAACACAAATAAACGAAAACCTAAACTCCAAGGCACTGTTGCTCCACGTGAATCTGTTTTCAGTCTGTCCCTGCTTTTTCACACGTACATCCCTGGAACAGTTCAGTCTCAAGGCCGGGCTGAGCAACCTGATCCAGTTGAAGATGGTTGGATTGGTTGAGCTTTACAGGTCACTTCTGTCCCAAACTGTTCTAGGATTCCGTGATACTGTAATAGCTGAATGTGGCAACAGCAGTGCTATTAGCAGCTTTTATTTTAATCATCGCTCGTGGCTGACTTCTGCTTATGGTCAAAACACGTTCCTGCTCTGCTTTCAAAATGTAGCTGCTGTAAATTGGTTTCGTGTAGGTTTGAGATCTTGAATTTTCTAGGGAGCTCTGGGTTTTCTGTATGCGTTTGTATCTCCTCCAGTGGGAGGTATGGATCAATACAGTGGTGCTCCCCATGTATGATCTCTGTCATCCAACAATCTCCAAGCTGCGATGAAGACAAGTAAATAGCATTGTCCATCTTGTCCCAGGCTGGGCAGCAGAGGTGGAACACGCAAGCGCGTTGTTGGTTTTCTGCTGTCACTGGTCTTGTGGGGCCACCGGACCCAGAAAGGGCCAGTGAACCCCGGTACATCTCCAAGAGCGGTGGTGGCAGAGCTGCTGCCAGGAGCTGGAGCCGCCTGGTTGTGCGCTGCTGCGGCTGCCGCCTCCTGCTGCAGGGAGCCCGCGGCAGAGGGTGCTGTGCCGGCGCCCCGGTGCAGCGGGGCTGCAGCCGGCGGGGTCCGGGCAGCGGAGACGCAGAGCCCGGCAGCGCCGTGGCCCGTCTCGGGGTGCAGCCGCTGCTCCTCTGCGGTAGCAGACGTGGCCTTTGGGCTGTGCTGGGGGGGACCAGGGAGAGCAGAAGAGCTGGGTGATGGCAGGACAGGCACGGCGTGGTGGGGGGTCTGCACGGGTGGCGCTCAGAGCCATTGCTGTCCCTGCTCGGGATTTAGTTTGGCAATTTTTTCAATATTTGATCTGATTTCTTGAAAACAATCTCAGCTGGCATACGGGAGGTAGGTGTGGAGCTGACTTGTCAGCTTCCCTCTGATGTACCGGGTTGGTTTTGTGTTTAATCCTGCAATGTTTTCATTTAGTTATGTAGCGGTGGGGGAACTTCTGCCACTTGCAGTAGTATTTTAAAACAAAAGTAAGGTTGTGCTTTATTTTCTCCCCTGGGATTCCTCAAGTATGAATAACTTGCTTTAAATATTGTCGGTTGGTAGCAGTTTTTTCTCCCTTGGAAAGCCGTAGCCAATGTGAACGGTTGCTGCTCATCACAGGTTGGACTAGATGACTGTTTTGAACGTTCCTTCCAACCCAGACTGTTGTGTGGTTCTGATTCTGGATCAGCGTGAGTAGCTGCGCCATCGCTGTTCACAGCCTTGCGCGGGGCCTGGCGCTCTGAGCGCGCCCAGGGGGCCGCCGTGCCCGCGCCGCCGTGCCCGCGCCGCCGTGCCCGCGCCGCCGTGCCCGCGCCGCCGTGTCTGCGCCGTGCCCGCGCCGCCGTGCCCGCGCTGCCGTGCCTGTGCTGCCGTGTCTGCGCCGTGCCCGCGCCGCCGTGTCTGCGCCGGGCGCAGCGCTGTCCCGCGGCACCGTCCCCCGGCGGTGTCACCGCCGCTGGCTGAACAGCGGCTGAACTGGCCTTTGCTTGTCTGCAGTGCGTTTACAAACATGACAAAGTACTGTTCATTTGGGATTAATTTTAAAACTAAAAGAGGTCACCAGGATATCTTGCGACTGGCATAAAGAATAGAGTAGTGAGGCGTGTGTGGGGTTGGTTGGTTTGTTAGCGTGAAAACTGCCGGTTACCTACTGAGTAAGGCCACGCTTTGCTTGGAAGATAAATGGGAGGGATGCTGAAGTCTGCTTGTGGCCCAGCGCAGGACCTGCTTGTCTGCCTTTCATAACTACCTGAAAATTCTAGTTAGAAATCTCATAATCCTCAAGATCTTGCCTTATTGATGGTTTGAATCTGACCTTTTGGTTTATACCATACACAAATGATATCTAAAGCATGTTCCCTGTCCCAATCTGTTTTGTAGAGTGATTAAAAAGCAAAATCAGTAAATCCCGTGCTGTCTGACGCTGCTCAGGAGTCAGCTTGGAATCACAGCAGCTCCTGGCTTGCTCTTACTTGCTTACTTACTTGCTTGCTTACTTGCTCTTACAACAGCAGCAGCCCTCACTGTCCGGGGGGTTCTCCCGTCCGGTCCAGAACGGGCAGCAAGAGCGAAGTTGCTCCTGAAGCAGTTAACGTGTTTGGAGGGGCTGTTCTATTGCGTCAGTGGTTATTTGTGTCTGCAGTTTCCTTGTTCTGGCCAGAGTGACGCTGGGCAGGGAAGGGCCGGCGGGGGAGGGATGTTCAGTTCTGGCTTTACTAATCTAGGCTGTCCCTGGGCTGGGGCCAAGGCTCGTCTACTGGGCTCGGGCGCAGAGCGAGGGGCTCGGGCGCAGGGCTCGGGGCTCCGCTCGTGTCCCTCCCCAGAGCGCCAGCTACCATAGGGAGTGCTGAAATTCATCGCCAGGGAAAACAACCATTCACCTTCTGACCAGTACTGTCTGAATTCCAGAACTGTCAGGAACGAGGGATCAACAAAGGGGAGGTGACATAGCAAGGGACAAATGTGGTGCTTTTTTCCCCTCGGCCTTCAAAAAGCTTTTGTAGTATTGACAGGTCTACAGAACTGGATGGCTTTTAGAGACAACCAGCCAAAAAAAACCCAACTAAAACCCAAAATATTTTTGATTACTTACAAATCTTTATAGCCACCTGTGGGCAAATGTTCCTGTACAAGCGGTTGGTGTGATCAGTGAGTTGGCAGCTGTGCTCAGCTGTCACACAGCGCCGCTGGGGCGGGCCAGGTGACCCGGGACGGTGCTCGGGGGCCTGCGCCTGGCGCGCTGTGCTCAGCTCCTCCGCGACACTGTACGTCCTGCTCTTTCTGGGAGACAAAGCCAGATTTGGGGTTTTATTCCCCACTGCAATGCAAAAATCATCTGGAAGTCTTGTTGTTGAAGATAAAACTCAGCACATGTTTCTCTTGTAGCTGTGCATTTAATGTGTGAAAGCTGGCCCTCTGCCTCCGCAGCCCTGGCCTGGTACTTAGATAGATTTGCTGCTGCGGTTCTTGTAACTCCTGTAGCATCTGGAAAGGGCTCCCGGCAATGGCGGGAGCTCGAGCGCCAGAGTGAGGACTGGGCCGGCGACGGCGGGAGCTCGAGCGCCGGAGCGGGGGGCCGGGCTGGCGATGGCGGGAGCTCGAGCGCCGGAGCGGGGACGGCGACAACCGCATGTTTCAAGTCTGTGGATTTAATTGCTTGATAATCTTGTACGTGTGCAAACGTTGTGAGGTTGTGCACACAGTGTACCCTGGTGCACATCTGAGAAGAGGGGACGCGAACCAAACGGAGAGGGCTGTCCATGGGAGCTCACTAGATGGGGGAGAAACTCACCTGAATGCACTGAGGAAAGCAATAAGTATTGGGATATTATTATAAAGATACATTACTCTTATACTTAATTGTTTTTTTTTATTTTGTTTTTCAGCCTGAAAACTTACAGAAGAATTGGCTTCGGGAATTTTATCAGGTAAGGTAGAACTTACTTTCTTGTGGAGTTTGTGCAGCTTGCTTATAGGCTTAATTAGTAATGCCAAGATTGTTTTCTTTGTGAAGCTGAAGTCACTAACGAGCCCTAAAGCAGGTTTCCTTCTGGGTTTCTGGGCGATGATGATAAAAACTCAGTGTCTAAACAGAGTTTGTGCTCACTGACAATCCTTTGCCTAAAAAAGGTTTCACGTTTTATAAAAATGACTTTTATTTTGGCATAAAATGGTCTTTTAGGCCTCCTGAGTAAGAAATATACTTGAATAATTAAAAAATCCGTCAGAAAGTCCAGTTTACATTTACATAGAAATGTAACGAGTTCTGGTGTTGGTTTGCAGTAGATCAGCCCTGCTGTCCGCTCTTTGCTGAAGATTCCCTTGTTCGGGCAATGTGAAATACTGAAGCTGACCCCGTGTGCACCATGTGTTGTGACCTGCGGCTGTGGGTGGGCTTTCCTGTTAGCTTGTGGTGGCTCGGTGGTTTGTGTGTTAGATGCCGTGCTGCTGCTGCAGCAGGGAGCCGGGCAGCGGCGAGGCGCAGCAGCACCCGCCCGCGGGGCCCGGCGTTGCCCGCCCGCCCCTGGCCCTGCGTTGCCCGCCCGTGGCCCTGCGTTGCCCGCCCGTGGTCCTGCGTTGCCCGCCCGCGGGGCCCGGCGTTGCCCGCCCGTGGTCCTGCGTTGCCCGCGTGGCCCTGCTGCGCGTGTCCCGTCTCACCGGCAGCTCTGCCGCGTCTGCCAGAGCTGACAGACTGAAATTGGCTGGGTTTCATGTCTTCTATACAAAAATGGTTAACGCAGCAATATTCTGCCATTCAAGTTTTTGAAGCTAAACTATATACAGAAAAAAAGAGCCATATTTACTTTCTGCTTTTTTGTAAGAAAGGTGTCCCGTAGCTCCGTGCGTGGGCAGGTGGCCGGTGCAGCCCGTGCCCCATTGCAGCGATGCAGCACGCTGCAGTTTGCTTCCTCAGGAATGGAGATGCAATAACCAGCGTTACGTTCCTCACTGCCTGTCAACTTCACGAAAGATTCATCTGTTTATTTTTCTTCTTCCGTGTTGATTGATTATTGCTGTATCATAGAATCCCCGGTCGGAAGGGACCAGAGGGATCCCCTGCTCCCACCTTCCGTGGCAAAGCCGGCCTGGACAAGCTGGCCCAGCACCCTGGCCGCTGAGTCTGAGAATGTGCAGGCTCCCTCAGCTCGGGCTGAGGTAAACCCTCTTCACGAGAGGCTTCTGAGAGGAAAACACAAAGTGCATTTAAATCGGTATAACTTGGTTGGATTGTGGTGTTGTGCGTTGTGAGGTTTTGTTGTTGCTGTTGTGGGTTGGTTTTTTAGGATCACCGTACATTTTTCCACATCCCGTTACTGATTTCTGCGTCTTTATCGGGGAGCCCCTGCAGCTGTTCGGCTGGTGACTGAAGGGGGGTGAGCACCAGGGACCGCCTGCGGATAGCGCGTGGGAAACGGGGCGAGAGGGAAGGGACGGGGCTGCCGCGTGTCCGCGAACGTCGCGTGTGCGGCCCCGAGCAGCGCGTGTGGCTGGGCACAGCTCGGCCCCCCCGCGGCGTGCTGCCCGGGCCGCCCCCCCCCGCCCGCAGCGTGCTGCCCGGGCCGCCGCCCCCCCCCCGCCTCGGCCCCGCCGGCTGTGCTGCCCGGGCCGCCCCCCCCCCCCCCCCCCCCCCCCCCTCCCCGACCCCGCAGCGTGCTGCACGGCCCCCCCCCCCCTCCCCGCCCCGGCAAGCGGTGCTGCCCGGTGCCGCCCCCCCCCCCGCCCGCAGGTGCCCAATTGCTGCCCTGGCCGCCGCCCCCCCACCGCCCCGCAGCGTGCTGCCCTGGGCCGCCCCCCGCCCCGGGCCGGCCGGTCGCACCGTGTCCAGGCGCCGGAGCGGTGGCACGGAGCCGCACGGTGGCTCCTGGGGCAGAGCGGCAGCTTGCACCGAGTGCCGTGTCATATTGGGCTGCATAGCAACCCAGCGCGTGTGCGGCCTCACGGCTGGTTTGTTTGAACTCCGTGTGCTTTGCTGAGCAGCCCTGCAGACGGAGGTTCACCAGAGGTGCTGGAAAATGACTCTTGAGACTTCTTCGTAAACTCGAAACCCAGATAAACCGCAGACCGCAATTTTTTTCCGTTCTTCTGAGGAATTCGATTTGCATATGTAGCTGTGTCAATACCGTTTGTGTAACTCTGAGGGTGAAGTCCTTTGGTAAGCAAAATGATCTCCCAAAAAAGGATGTGACATTACACGTCTAAGCTTAGAATGGTTTTAGAAATGGAAGCCCTAGTGAAAGCCTGTCTTTGAATTGATGTCACAGAACATATCAATGCAGGAGCGTTTGGGGGCTTGTTTTTAAGTTCCAGAAAATTAAGATAAGGGATCTTAATTGCCGTGCTTGGTAAATACAAGTTGCTTCATACATGTTTTATCATTGATTATACGCTGTATTCATTTCCGAGAATGTGGTAGCATACGGAGGACTAAAATAACATTCAAATGTCGCATGCTGAAATTTTTAAACTTCTGCCATTGATCTACAAATATCCTACGTTATTAACATGAAAAAGCTGGAAGACGTACGCTGTTAAATTGAACAGTTTGTCCAAGAAGTGAAAAGGGCAAAGATACCCTAACTAAACTTTAGGCTGTGTTAACGGCGGCTCGCGGTGTAGCAGCCTGTCCCCTTACGGTGGCTGTTGGGAGGAGAGCGAAGACATGGTGACAACAGTGCTTTGGGGCGTTTCGTGTGCGACGGGGAGGAGTTTAGTGCACAGTGAGAAACTGGAGGGTCTGGTGCCACAGACATTATGGCACGTGGAGTGTTCACAGAACATGCAAAGGAATTGTGTGAGGTGCTCGGTACCCTGGCCCATGGCCCTCGTGTCAGGTTATAAGAAAAAACATGGGGGAACAAGAAGCTTCAAGAGCATCCGAGCTGTTTGCAAGGGAGGCCGCAGGGGCACACTAAAGGACTTCTGTTGGTTTAGTTATTTGCTTAGGGTGTTTTCACCCTCTCCTTCCCCACCCCTTGGGCTTCATTCAGCTGCACTGGGCAGCTTTTGGGGTGGGAGGAATTGAGGAGATGGAGCTATTGAAAGTCTTCACTAGTTTTAGTAAAGATCTTTTTTTGTCTCATTCAAGGCAAATGGTCATTTTGGATGAAAGCAGAGGGGTTTTTCCCTAATGCATTTTCCATGTTGCTTAATGTGTTTGAGAGTATTTAGAGCCTTAATTTCTAGTGATACAGAAGTTAAAAGTTTACCCGAAAGCTAAAGGTCATCTGGTGTTGCTGCATGGAAACTTTGTGTGTTACCTTCTTTAACGGCAGGAGAAGGGGATTGGAGTTGGAATTCGGCAGAATGACCCCGCAGCGCCGCTGACGGGCAGGCGCTCAAAGTGCCCGTCGCTCCGCTGCCGCGCGCACCTCATCGGTGATTGCTCATCAGTCTCTTCCTGTCGTAGTTCACTGCAAACCACTGGATTGCATTAATGCAAGTAGCGTTCGCAGACGCTGACTGTGCTGCGGCCAAGGGCTGACGTTCACCTGTGGAACTCAGACGGGTGTTGAGCTCACTGGTGGTGACCCCTTCACGCAGGCTTTTCGTTCTTTAAGCCAGGACTTGGTGCCCCCAGAGCCCGGCTCTTGTTCAGGCTCAGGGAAGCGCGTCTCCGCTCTGTGCCAGAGCCGCAGCCCGGTAGCGCTGGTCCCTGTGCCGCCGGCCCCACAGCTGCCCCACAGCTGCCCCACAGCTGCCCCACAGCTGCCCCGAGCCCGTCAGGTCCCTCACGGAGACTGCAGATAACAGAACCGAAGTTTTCTGGATGGGGAGCCTGAGTTTGGGTTCCACAGGCAACCTCATTTCCCACGTTTCCTGACTGCAGAACACATTCAGGTTTTAGCAGTTCCTCTCTTGTGGCAGAATGTAATGTCAGATCGTGTAACGTCAGGTGTTTCATGCCAGCAGAAGAAGAGCCTGTCCCAAGAGCAGGACATTTCAGAATGCTTTAACCAGAAAACAGTGTGGCTGGCATCAGAGTCCCTCGAGTCATGTCACAAGAGCTGGAAGTGGGATTTGTCAGTTAATGTCAAATATGGTCATACAAGGAGCAGGCTTATCTGGACTGCTGCTGCTTGGCTATGCGCTTATAAAAATATCCACTATTTATTTATTTTTCATCTTCAGACTTACAGAAATTGCAAATACTTTGAATTCTTTAGGGCCGCAAATACTGAATTGACTTGTACGTATCTCCCAGTTCGCAAGGGAGCTAAAGCTGGTGTGTTGCTGTTCCGATGATCCTGGCTCCGGGAGCTCAAGGCTCCGGCGCCGCCCCCTGCTGCGCCTGCTCCACCGCCGCGCGGGGCCGGCCCCCTGCCCCCCCGGGACAGGGCCCTGCTGCCGGGAAGGAGCTTCACCTCACGCCTTCCGCCGCTTCGATGTTTGTGCGTAACTCTGTTGAGCGTCTTGCTCAATTGCGTGTATCCCAAAAAAATAGCTTCTAATCATGTCTTCCTTTACCTATTTTTGTGTATCCAGCAGCTGAGATAATGCCCAACTTTGTAAGAACATTGTGCTCCCATAGATGCGAATTCAGTGTTTATGTGATACTGAAGCTCTGGCACCCGTGAGTTTTCAGCTCTCAGGTATTCGTTGCTCATTATTGTGTACTGTTTGTTCTCTCCTAACAGCAGAGGACTAGTAAAAGGTAATGAAGCAGAGCCAATTTGCTCTCAGTTGGAGGATATTTATTATATGAGGGGATGTAACTAATATTCAGGTATGTTTCTGTGGCTTAACCTGCAAAGAATGCCACTGAGGCCTCACTGCTATTAAGCTGTGCATTTCCTCATTAAAAATGTAATACGTGTTTTTAAGACCTGCTGTGATTCCAGGCTCTGAAGGCCTTGAATGTGACCATCCAAGCTGTGTCCCGCATCGCGCTCAGAGCCGGGCAGCGTTCTGTGTTGCTGCAGCGCAGGGCGGTTGTTCCCCAGTGTCCCCTCCACACAAACCTCCCTGTTCGAAGCTCCCGTTGCTCGTCGTTCACAAACATGAGGCAGCTTATGCCTGTGTCCCATTTGGAACCATTGATTTCATTGTTGTCTCACCAGTTTATTAGCTTTATTAGCTGTGTAAGGACAGGTCTTGAGGAAGCACACAGTTACCACCGTTAGTAACACAACCTGCCAGCGTGTTTTTGCTGTGTTCGCAATAAGCGGTTACTGGATGTGTGGCACTGAAACAGTAAGAGCGGGATATGTTTGCTTTACGACATGAAATAGTTACAACTCCTTTCTGATTATGGTGATTTTGTCGAGCTGCCCAAGCAGATAACGCAGGCGTCGGGAGCCGAATGTGACGTGGAGCAGCAACGCGCAGGGCGGGCCGGGCGGCAGACGGGCTCCGTGCGCCGGGGAGCGGAGAAGATCCGCCAGCCAGCTGTGCTGGACAAGATGCCTGAGATCAGCTTTCTCAGCAAAGCGTTCTCTTAATTGTTTGTAAATCTATAAAATCAACTAGTGATAATGTAAGCTTTTGTAGTTATATCAAATATACGTATCAAAGGAAAAGTAGTGCATGTCCCAGCTGGGTATAACCTCCTGGGTCCCAGGTGTGTATCTGTAGCCACTCTCGTTTCCAGTGGCACTTTCCATGGGTGCTGCTCTGGCTGTTCCTCGGGCCTTGCTGACGATGGCCCGTTTTTAAAGCAGGGTTGCTGCGTCATAGTTGGGCAGAGACCGGCACTAACGAGCTGACCGAAGTGCGCGAAGACCTGCAGGCGCGTGCGTGGGAGGGAGCGTTCCCCTTTTCCCTGTCTGCAGTCACATTGCAGCTTAGCTCCACACGCCCCACCGGGCAGGGGGCTGGCGGGGCAGGGCGGGGAAGTGACTCGTCTGAAATGCTCCGAAACCAGCGGCCGTCAGCTCCTTGCGAGTCTGACCTGGCTCAGATCAGAAACGCTGTCAGTTACATGCCGTGTGTTCCCTCAGTGGTCGCACACCGTGTCCCCATCGGCTCTGGTGTCCCTGGGCTCCCCACGCGCTGGGGTGAGCAGCGGCTGCCCCACGGCCCCACGCGGCCGCTTGGGCACTGACGGAGAGCCCTGCCAAGGGACACCCCGAGAGGTGACAGCCACCAGCCGGCGGCGTGGCCGGTGTCACTTGTCCTGTCGTGCCCGTGGGCACGTGCCCTGGGAGTCCCTTGGCAGAGCCGGCGGTGCTGGTGCCCGCGGGACCTGCTGCCACCGCGGCGCTGCCAGGGAGGGCGGCCGTTGGAGCAGGGACAGGTTCCGGTTTGCCTTGGGCTCAGGGGAAAGCTGCTGCGTTTCACACTCTGCTGATCCGTAATTCATTGCCTTTGAGCTTGGTTTTTCTAACGAGATTGTTTGCGTGGTCAGGAATGAGGCATCTTGCACCCTGTCACCAGGGCAGGTGACAACTTCTCCCTACTCTGGTTTGAAAGAAACGGTTTTTAAAGACCTTTTTACAGTAAAGTTAGTCAATATTGTTTTACATAATTAAAAGCATGACTGCAAAGGCTTATGGTGTCTGGGAGCCCCGGAGCTGCAGGGAGAGGAGCTCACTCATCACTGGGGTGCCTTGAGCCCCAGAGCTGCAGGGAGAGGAGCTCACTCATCACCGGGGTGCTGGGAGCCCCAGAGCTGCAGGGAGAGGCGCTCACTCATCACCGGGGTGCTGGGAGCCCCAGAGCTGCAGGGAGAGGAGCTCACTCATCACTGGGGTGCCTTGAGCCCCAGAGCTGCAGGGAGAGGAGCTCACTCATCACTGGGGTGCCTTGAGCCCCAGAGCTGCAGGGAGAGGAGCTCACTCATCACTGGGGTGCAGGGAGAGGAGCTCACTCATCACTGGGGTGCTGGGAGAGGAGCTCACTCATCACCGGGGTGCTGGGAGCCCCAGAGCTGCAGGGAGAGGAGCTCACTCATCACTGGGGTGCAGGGAGAGGAGCTCACTCATCACCGGGGTGCTGGGAGCCCCAGAGCTGCAGGGAGAGGAGCTCACTCATCACTGGGGTGCTGGGAGAGGAGCTCACTCATCACCGGGGTGCTGGGAGCCCCAAGGAGCTCACCCCTTGTGCCGGCGGGCGCAGCCGGTGCAGACCAGGCTGTCCTTCCCCGAATGGCGCTGGACAAGCGGCCTTTGTGCTGCTGGGGCTGCCCGGTGCCGCGTGGTCAGAACTGGCAGCGCGCGGCGGTTCCGGTCTCTCCCGTGGCACGTACCCGTGTGCTTGCCCCGCCGTGTACCTGATTTTTCAGCCTCTTACCGTTTTAGAAGCTGAAATAGTTCTGTAGCTTGCATCTGTTAATTCACAAGGTAATAAGATACGAACCAGAACTTGCAGAGACGCAATGTCAACGCGGAGGTGTCTTCAGATGTGTTGTTTGCAGTGCTGGATGTAGTTAACACAGAGAAAATGTGTTGGGGCAGAATAACATGGAATGTGTGTTTAAAGCAGCAGCAATTTTATAAATACTGAATATTGGCTTGGCATGATCAGAAAAGCATACATTCTGTGTTTTCAGTATAATCGCACCCTAGAGCTGACTATTTAGTATTTAAGATATTTGCGTTACACAAGACTAACACATCACATGCCTTCTGTATTAGATACGTGTGTATATACACTTGAGTGTCTTTCTTAAGTACTTTTGTAAATAAGATAATCCCTAAGTAAAAATATCAAATGTGACAGCTAATTGGTGTTCTGTCACAAGCTAATTCAAGATATTCTGTAAAAGTGGAAAACACCTAATGAATTCAGGTGTTTGACCTCTTCCAGCTCCAGACAGGGAGCTGTTTTCATCCTGACGGTGTTGGGTCCTCGGGGAGGTGACGTGGAAGAGGTTATTGTATTTGCTCTAAATGCCTAGGAGCTAATTCATAGTTTTAAAAATAAAATATTAGCTAAAAACATTTGAGATAATTGCTGTGCGTTCGGAGTCTGGTGTGTGTGAGGGAGCGGTGCTCCCCTCGTTGCCGCTGTGCGGGTTGCCGCCCCGCTGGCAGCTGGCGGTGCTCCTGCCCGAACACCGCATCCGGCTCTGTCCCTCGTGTCGGTGATAACAGCTGCGGATGCAGCTTTGTTAACGTTCGTTTCTCTGTTTGTTGCAGGTTGTACATGCACACAAGCCCCATTTCATGGCTCTACACTGCCAAGAATTTGGAGGAAAAAACTATGAAGCTTCCATGTCTCATGTGGACAAGTTCGTGAAGTAAGTAACTGGACATATGTACAACATTATACATTATATATATAACTCTAAGCAGAAGTCATTAGATGAGGAGAGTATGTAAGTTTTGCAATATTTTTCAGCTTCCTCCTGTCATATGAGCCTGCAGAAGGAGGTGATTGGGCAAATGTTAATGCTTTGTATTATTTAAGAAAACGGGAAAAGTAACAAAGATCTCCTCTGGCCCTGTCCCGGCAAGGTCATCACACACGTTACAGACTATCACCTCCCTTTTGTATCTCTGACGTTAAGCTTATTGTGTCTGGCACGACACCGTTTCACACTTGGGGAGTGTTCGCGCTCTGAACCGTGTGTGCGGCTGCGGATGTGGCCGGTGTCCCCGGCCCCGGGGCGTCCCCCGCCTGCCGGGACGGAGCTGCGGGGCCCCGGGCCGGCGGAGCGGCTCCCCGGCGCCCGGCGAGGCGCAGCCCGGACCGGCACGGGCGGCCCTGACCGCGGGCACCGGTCGCCTCCGGGCCGGACCGGGTCGGGACCGCCCCCGGCGCCCGGCCAGCCGCAGTGCGGCAGCGCCCCCTGCTGGCGGCGGGAGCGCGGTGCCGCGGCAGCGCCGCCGGGTCGGGGCCGCCGGGGCCTCCTGCCGTGTCCTCGGAAAAGTGCGGGCAGGGCAGCTCGGTGCCGGTGCGGGGCACGGGGCGCGGGGCAGCTCGGTGCCGGCACGGGGCGTGGGGCACAGGGCAGCTCGGTGCCGGCACGGGGCACAGGGCGCGGGGCAGCTCGGTGCGGGCGCGGGGCACAGGGCGCGGGGCAGCTCGGTGCCGGCGCGGGGGGCAGTGGCCTCACGGAGCAGACGGGTCCCAGGGCACAGCAGGAGCACACCCGGCTTAGAGAAGGCAGCTGTGCCAGGGGCTCGTTTTGCTGCACCAAAATTGACCCAAACACCAAAGGATTGTGACCTTCATCCTCCCTGACCCTTTCACGTGTGTCTGGTTTCTTAACCCCCCCGGAGAGCACCTGGAGCAGCTCACGACTCCAGTGCTCAAGCCGCTGCTTCTCCAGAGTGTGGCCCGTGCTGGCCCCGCGGTGGCTGCCTGCTGCGGCAGACTGGCCGCGCTCGGGACGGCAAAGCTCTAAAGCTGAGACCCTAGAGCATTTGGCAAGAATTGCCTAATTTTATGGAGTTTTGTGGGCTTCAGATTCCCGAGTCCCTCAGCGCTGTGTCCAAACAACACGTAAGGATTTGACGGCTGGCGTTACCGTGGCTGCGCGGTCAGCGCCGGGCTCGCGTGCAGGGGCTGCGCCACAGGGAGCTCTCACCCCTGAAACCCACACCAAAATGAGATGAATCCGGTTGTTCTTTTGGATGTTATTAGAGACATTACAGTACAGGGAAGGGTGCTCGAGCAATATTGTATTTTTGCATCTCCATTTACGTTTTCCATCTTTTCTTTGTCTTTCAGAGAACTGTTATCAAGTGATGCAATGAAAGACTACAACAGAGCTCGAGTGTACCTGGATGAGAACTATAAATCACAGGAACATTTCACGGTAAGTTTGTTTCTTTCACAAGTTTAGTTCGGCAGATGGTGAATTTCTTCTGTTAAGCTGTTTGGAGTTTTGTGGCTGATGTGGGGCTGTTTTCTCACGATGAGGATTACATCTCTATTAAGAGTGATTACTTGGTAGGACATGTAGATGCTGACTTCACAAAACTGCATCCATTTAAAAATGAGTAGAATGTCACGATACATGGAAAGTCTTTTGGTTAGAATGACTGTCTAAGGTTTTTTCCTCTTCTAACAGCCTTTGTGGCGGGTCAGTAGGCTGCGCTGGGGTCGGGTGCAGGCTGTGCGGCGGGCCGGGCCGGGACAGGGCTCAGACGCGGGTTACCCAGCACTGGAGCTGGTTCACAGGCCCGCGGGACTGCGCGTTTCCAGTAGCATGTGAGCGATGCGCAGGTGGATGTAACAGCACGCGTGCAGAGCTGCCTTTCGGATACAGCAGAGGTGCCGGTATGGTCACTGCCGCGGCTGCACCGCGTGCCACCGGATCCCCGGTGCGTTTGGGGGTCCCTGCTGGGTTGTACGAGGGAGAGGGGTCCGTGGGGGTCGGTGACGTGTCCCTTCTCTCCGGGACAGCAGCTCCTTTCCCCGGGGAGCGGCTCCGAGGGCTCTGCCCGGCAGCAGGGACACGCGGTTCACCAGGAGAACCAGCCCCTGGCACACGCAGGGCCCCGGGCTGCCAGCGGGAAACCGTGGGAATGGCAGCCTGGGGGGGTTTATGGTCATTTTAATGGCTCTCCTAGGAACCCAGGAAATGCGGAACAGGAGCAGAGATACCAGGACGTTTTTCTCTTTCTCATCAGAGAGGAGAAAAACAATATTGACGGCTTTACTGAGCCTTAGTGGGACAAATTTCACATCAGGAATGTTGAAGCTGTATGCAGAAGATGTTGAGGAGCCCCGGCGGCTGAGGGGCAGTCGGGCAGAGCTGTGTGTTTGAGTCGCTCGCAGCTCAGCGCGCTGGAGCCGTTTGCGGCTCAGCCGTGCTTGGGCGGCCGTGCTCGCCGGGGCTCCGTGGCGGAGCCGTGCTGGGCCCGCAAGCGCCCGCAGCGCGCAGAGCAGCTGGGGCTCCGCGCAGCCCCTTTGCGCTCAGCACAGCTCAGACCATCTCCACAGGTCCCTTCCGACCTGGGCTTTTCTGTGATTTTTGTGAAAAAAGGGTGATTGTAATTTGGGAAACACAGTATAGAAGACTAATGCAGCCTATGACAAAACATCTATAACTTTGTCACAGTACTTTATAGTATTGAAGTTATTTTATTTAACATGAGGTACATTTATTTTTGATGCTGCTGCGGTGGATGAAGAGGCTCTTAGAGAGGCTGACAGTGGTCCCAGTGCAGAGCACGTGCTGTGTGTGTCTGTATAGAACTCTGCCTTTTGTGAAGTTCCTCGTTCAAGAAATGAGGTGGTTTCTGGTTTCACATACTAGCGTTATTTTCTAGGCACTACCTTTTCTTGTGGTATTCCACAACCACCTTTGTAATTCTTTCTTTCTTCTCATAAATATTACTGCATATATCTCTTCTCATCCCTGGTTTGCTAAAGCTAGGCCTTCCTGGAAAAACAGGTTCCGTCAGTACAGGAGGGAAAAAGTCTGCTTGTACCGATGTTATTTTCCATGGAAAATAGAGTAACCAAACGTATACGTTTGTGTTATTTGATTAAATTACTCTCTTGAACTAGTGACTGTAGAGATACAAAGCAGTTTGTGAAGGTGTTTGACTTTTCCCACCATGAGGACAGGGTGGGGTGAAATGGCTCCGTCCATCTCGGGTGCAGGAGGGAGCGCGGGAGCGCGTCCCTGTGCGCCCCTGGACCTTTCCTGTGCGCCCCTGGACCTTCCTGTGCGCCCCCGTGCCGCCCCCGCGCCACCCCTGTGCGCCCCTGGACCTTTCCTGTGCGCCCCCGCGCCGTCCCTGTGCGCCCCCGTGCCGCACCCGCGCCGCCCCCGCGCGCCCCTGGACCTTTCCTGTGCGCCCCCACGCCGCACCCGCGCTCCCCCCGCGCTGCCCCCGTGTGCCCCGCGCGCCCCGTCTGCGTCAGCGAGCTGGCAGCCGGTGTGCAGCTCTGCCGAGAGAATGCGCAGGTGAGGGGCGATGGGGAGCGGCGCGAGCGCGCTGGCTGTGCGGGTGGGGGTCCCTGTGGGGCAGGAGCGGCTCCAGACGGGGTTCGAGGCGCGTGGCCGGGCAGGACCGGCTCCGTGGCCGTGCCGCGGCGTGGGCAGAGCGTGGGGCGCTGCGGCTGCGCGGACGCTGGAGGCAGCAGGGCCGTTCTCCCATCCGCTTCTGTGCCGGAATTTGTACAAGCACAATGAAAAGGTGGAGGTGACTCACAGAATGATGTTTCTAGCTTTCTTCTCTCATTCTTTCCAAATTGTAAGAACCTTTTAGAACTCAACCACTTAGTGTGGGGGAAAGAAAAAGAAAAATGTGAGTGGTGATTTAGTTGTGCTTTATATTACTGTAACTGGGAGAAAATGCCATGTGCTAGAGGAGTATTTTATACCTTCCTTGTTAGACCTTTAGCAGTAGTGCCCTGGAGCTGAAGCCAGGAAACCAGAAGGAAGGGAGACTGCACCCTCATACTGAGCCTGCAACCTTTTGGCTTCTGATCGTCCTCTCTTTGGCACCGAGCGCTGCCGAGCCCTGTGCGCGGCTCCGGAGACGGCTGCCATGAGCCAGATTGGCGTACGCGACTGCACACGCGGTGTGAGCTGGCAGTCCCTCAGCCCTCTGGGGCCGCACAGAGCTGACGCACGGGCTGACCGGGCCGGGCTTTCACCGCCCTGGCCATTTAGGGTAAAGTTTCGGTCTTATCTCCGTGTGGTTTGGCTCGCGTGATGTTCTGCATCTCCCCGTTTCCTCATTAGTTCTGTTTGATTGCAAAGTTCTTTAACTTCTGTGGGCTTTTTTCCATCCCTTCTAAGGCATGAAATTGGCAGCAGATGGTGGCCTTGTAGTTATTGCATTATGACCTCTGTGTCTTTGAAATATAAACATTTATCACATATATTGTGGTGTAATGCTATTTTCTTTAGAAATGGAGAAGCCCGAGTAGCTGCAGTTTGGCTAACCCTTACCCCCGCTGCTTTCACGTCCTCTTTCCTGGCAGCTCTGGCCTCCCTTGTTGTGCGAGGCTCTCCGTGGCTGGGCTCCTGCCAGGCTGGTACAGATCTCGTCGGCTGCCCCGGCCGCTCCGCGTGGCTGTGGCGGCGCCGGCAGCTCCGGGAGGCGTGTGGTAGCCCGGGGAGGCGTGTGGTAGCCCGGGGAGGCGTGTGGTAGCCCGGGGAGGCGTGTGGTAGCCCGCTCTGCATGTGCAGCCTCCTGCCAGGGCAGCCCGGGCGCGCTAAGAACTGTGTGATAACAAGGTGATTTGATTTTAAAAACTCTTAATAGTTCACTGTGCAGTAAGGGTCAAAATAGTTCATTTCACGTCATCCCAAACACAAAGGTGAACAGCGGGCGTTTGTCATTCGCGGTCATACACAGGTGTGGTGTGAACCAGCCTGGTTGTAGGTTTGGGGTTCTTGGGGAGGGGAAGGTGTGACGGGGAGGAGGCTGCGGCTGGGCTGGCGGGTTGGGTTCTGCTGGAGCTGGGGGCTGGAACGGGGTGGGAATTTGTTCCCCTCAAAGGACACTCTCAGATCCAAACCGGCCCCTGGGCGAGCAGCGAGGGCGCAGCCGGGCAGGTGTGGGTGCCGCCGGCCCTCTGAGCGCGGGTCCCGGGCTGGGGAGGGCTCGCGGGACGCTGGGTTGGGGCAGCGGCTGGCGCTGAGGCTCCAGTCACAGCCCGGCCTCGGGGCTGTGCAGGGCCCTGAGGCTCTAGTGACGGCCCTGAGGCTCTAGTGACGGCCCTGAGGCTCTAGTGACGGCCCGGCCTGGGGGGCTGTGCAGCCGGGCAGCGCACACCACGGGCCGGGGCGATTCGTAGCGTGGCTTTCTGCAGTTTAGACAGCAGCTGGAGGTTAATCTCTCGGCAGAAAGCTGCTGCGTTAGCGCTAGTGCTGATCCGCTCGGGGGGGCTGACTGTGGGGTGACGAGCTCCCAGCAGCGCGGGTGAGTGTGTGTAGCGGTGGTGTCCCGGCAGCGCGGGTGAGTGTGTGTACTGATGGTGTCCCGGCAGCGCGGGTGAGTGTGTGTAGCGGTGGTGTGCCGGCAGCGCGGGTGAGTGTGTGTAGCGGTGGTGTGCCGGCAGCGCGGGTGAGTGTGTGTAGCGGTGGTGTGCCGGCAGCGCGGGTGAGTGTGTGTAGCGGTGGTGTCCCGGCAGCGCGGGTGACTGTGTGTAGCGGTGGTGTCCCGGCAGCGCGGGTGACTGTGTGTACTGATGGTGTCCCGGCAGCGCGGGTGACTGTGTGTAGCGGTGGTGTCCCGGCAGCGCGGGTGACTGTGTGTACTGATGGTGTCCCGGCAGCGCGGGTGACTGTGTGTAGCGGTGGTGTCCCGGCAGCGCGGGTGAGCGTGTGTAGCGGTGGTGTCCCGGCAGCGCGGGTGACTGTGTGTAGCGGTGGTGTCCCGGCAGCGCGGGTGACTGTGTGTAGCGGTGGTGTCCCGGCAGCGCGGGTGACTGTGTGTAGCGGTGGTGTCCCGGCAGCGCGGGTGAGCGTGTGTACTGGTGGTGTCCCGGCAGCACGGGTGAGCGTGTGTAGCGGTGGTGTCCCGGCAGCGCGGGTGAGCGTGTGTAGCGGTGGTGTCCCGGCAGCACGGGTGAGCGTGTGTAGCGGTGGTGTGCCGGCAGCGCGGGTGAGTGTGTGTAGCGGTGGTGTCCCGGCAGCGCGGGTGAGTGTGTGTACTGATGGTGTGCCGGCAGCGCGGGTGAGCGTGTGTAGCGGTGGTGTCCCGGCAGCGCGGGTGAGTGTGTGTACTGATGGTGTGCCGGCAGCGCGGGTGAGTGTGTGTAGCGGTGGTGTGCCGGCAGCGCGGGTGAGTGTGTGTAGCGGTGGTGTCCCGGCAGCGCGGGTGAGTGTGTGTACTGATGGTGGTGGCCGGCAGCGCGGGTGAGTGTGTGTAGGCGGTGGTGTCCCGGCAGCGCGGGTGAGTGTGTGTACTGATGGTGTGCCGGCAGCGCGGTGAGCGTGTGTAGCGGTGGTGTCCCGGCAGCGCGGGTGAGTGTGTGTAGCGGTGGTGTCCCGGCAGCGCGGGTGAGTGTGTGTAGCGGTGGTGTCCCGGCAGCGCGGGTGAGTGTGTGTAGCGGTGGTGTCCCGGCAGCGCGGGCGCGTCGCGAATGGTGTGGACACAGTCCTGTGCTGGCCAGGGATGTTCCGACAGCGCTTCTTAACGTCAGCCTCCCGCACATCTGTTTCAATCCATGATTCTTCTTTTGTCTTAGAAAACACCATTGAGAAGGTAGATCTTAGTTTCTGTTAGAGACTGTATAATCAGCAAAAAGAGAGGACAGATACAGGATGACAGAATAGATAAAAGCCTGAGAAGTTCATACAATTGTTTTATTTATTTGTGAGCATACCCACTGGGCTTCACTCCTAACAGAGCCGGTCTTTGCAGTTGTGTTGATTTCTCCCAACACCCCAGCACTCAGATTCTCTGTTAATTCTACGGTACTTGGTATATTTCATTACAGATCTTGATGCTTTTCTATGTGAGGAGTTACTCAGGAGTAGTTTGGTTTATGAACTTGTAGCTGTGGATAGCCTAAGCTAATTCATTAATTAGGTGCTTTTATTGTGTAATAAGGGCATTCATAGTGAAGCTGAATAGCAACCAGAAATAAGTTGATGTTTTCATCAAATCTGTAACTATTCTTATATGAAAACATGTCAGTATAATCAGTGACGTTTTTTACTGTAATTAAAGGTAGTTTTGTTTGGTACCAAACATTTATTGATTTCTGGAATATTCAACTAAGGTTCGATATTGCTTAGCAAATGCTTTTTTTCTTGCTTTTTTCCCGTCATTGTTAAAGAGGGGAAAGGACCCCCCGGCGCGGCGCGCGGCGTCCTCGCTGCGCCCAGCAGCTGGTTGCAGCAGGTTCAGAATATCTGGCAAACCAGAGCATCTGGTCACCAGCTCGAGCCTCGTTCTCTGGAGCCCGTCAGGCGCTGTGCGGCTGTTGCAGGGCTCTGCCGGTCGGCAGCTCGAGCCTCACTCTCCGGAGCCCGTCAGGCGCTGTGCGGCTGTTGCAGGGCTCTGCCGGTCGGCAGCTCGAGCCTCACTCTCCGGAGCCCGTCAGGCGCTGTGCGGCTGTTGCAGGGCTCTGCGCTCGCCAGCTCGAGCCTCGCTCTCCGGAGCCCGTCAGGCGCTGTGCGGCTGTTGCAGGGCTCTGCCGGTCGGCAGCTCGAGCCTCACTCTCCGGAGCCCGTCAGGCGCTGTGCGGCTGTTGCAGGGCTCTGCCGGTCGGCAGCTCGAGCCTCACTCTCCGGAGCCCATCAGGCGCTGTGCAGCTGTTGCAGGGCTCTGCGCTCGCCAGCTCGAGCCTCGCTCTCCGGAGCCCGTCAGGCGCTGTGCGGCTGTTGCAGGGCTCTGCGCTCGCCAGCTCGAGCCTCGCTCTCCGGAGCCCGTCAGGCGCTGTGCGGCTGTTGCAGGGCTCTGCGCTCGCCAGCTCGAGCCTCGCTCTCCGGAGCCCGTCAGGCGCTGTGCGGCTGTTGCAGGGCTCTGCGCTCGCCAGCTCGAGCCTCGCTCTCCGGAGCCCGTCAGGCGCTGTGCGGCTGTTGCAGGGCTCTGCCGGTCGGCAGCTCGAGCCTCGCTCTCCGGAGCCCGTCAGGCGCTGTGCAGCTGTTGCAGGGCTCTGCGCTCGCCAGCTCGAGCCTCGCTCTCCGGAGCCCGTCAGGCGCTGTGCGGCTGTTGCAGGGCTCTGCGCTCGCCAGCTCGAGCCTTGCTCTCCGGAGCCCGTCAGGCGCTGTGCGGCTGTTGCAGGGCTCCGCCGATGAGCGGAGGTGTCCGCGCGGTCGCTGGCTGCTTTACTTCTCAGTATGGATTCATTTTCAGAAGCCGCGGGCCCGCCCGGCCCGCCGGCCGACCCTGCGGTGAGGGGCATGAGGAGGACGCCGCTGGGCTCTGCGTGTGCTGGGGTTGCACTGGCTGCTCCAGTGAGGATGTCATTAGTGCATTTCATAGCAGATTTTGGGTTGAATTTAAAACAAACCAAAACTTGTAGAAGCTGTCATTTCTGACATTAGAAGCTGTGTTTAAACAACACTGGCGCCTGCCATAAACCACAAATGTTATTTTGCGCTGCTAATAGAAATAAGTTGACAGGAGAGAGGATGCTGTGCGCCGCAGCTGCCTTCTCCCCAGTCCCAGTTGGGAGAGAATGATTGGAATGAAACTGCCCTCAAACAACCGCCCGGCAGGGGCAGAGGTGGGTGGTTGATGGGGACCACGTCAGGTAACGGTCCCGTTTTGTGACCGGTCTGGTTCCCCCGCCCTGCCAAGGGGACACTTGCAGAGCTGCAGGTGACAAGGTCACCGTGCCGCAGGGGACGCGGGTCCTGCGGGCCCCTCGAGCCCCGGGTGCTGTGCAGGGCCCGTGCGCTCCTCGGACACGGGGTGTCCCCATGCGCCGCTGGTGTCCCCATGCGCCGCCGTCCCTGCGGACATGGGTGGGTGTCCCGGGCAGCCGCGCGGGGGTGGGAGCCGGCGAGTGGGGGTGAACGCTAGAAAAAAAAGGCAAAATACTCAAATTCTGTGGTAACAGACATTTTCTTTTGGACTGGGTAAATGAGAACATGCATCGCCACAACGTGTGGAAAACGGTTATACTCGGTTTGGTTTGGTTTGGTTTGGTTTGTTTCCCTGACTGTTTTTACTTGACTCCGTGCACTTTGTACCAGTGGTTTTTAGATATAAAATAACTCTTAAACTAAGCAAGATAAAGCATCGCGTGGCCTGCAGGAGGATCTAGTAGGGACCTTTGCTCAAGTCATATCCTTAATAATAATAATAACCCGAGTTCACCTGACCGGGAGGGCTCAGTGGTGAGCAGTGCTCCTAAAAATACAGACGGACAACGTTTTATTCAAGTGTGTAATCTTACCTTAAAATTATATCTGCTCATTACTGAGAGAATAGTAAAGTTAATTTTTGTTAGATTAATGATATTTGAGTAATATTTTTGGTTGAGCTGAGTTCGAATAATTGGCCATTAATTGAAAAAGGAAATTGAATTGAATTTATCTTGTACATAAATCCTGTCATAGTTATTAATGGCTCTCAGAAAATATTGTCCTGTTCCCAGAAATGAATGGTGTACACTGATTCTTCTGAGCTTATTAGCTGTGGCAGTTTAGAGTTTTGTTAAATAAAAAAGATGATTTAGGAAGAGACACATAATTGAATTGAACGTTGGGGGAATTCACATGCCTGATGAGTTCTGGGCACGGTTCTGCGTTCACAGGCCGTGCGGCTGCTGCAGGGAGCGCGGGTGCCCAGGAGGGGGAGCCGAAGCACCGGCCGTGCGCGGGTTTGGGGGCCGTGCGCGGGTTTGGGGGCCGTGCGCGGGTTTGGGGGCCGTGCGCGGGTTTGGGGGGGCCGTGCGCGGGTTTGGGGGGCCGTGCGCGGGTTTGGGGGGCGTGCGCGGGTTTGGGGGGCGTGCGTGGGTTTGGGGGCCGTGTGCTGGGTTTGGGGGGGCCGTGTGCTGGGTTTGGGGGCCGTGCGTGGGTTTGGGGGCCGTGCGCGGGTTTGGGGGCTGTGCGCGGGTTTGGGGGGCCGTGTGCTGGGTTTGGGGGCCGTGTGCTGGGTTTGGGGGGCCGTGTGCGGGTTTGGGGGCCGTGTGCGGGTTTGGGGTGCCGTGCGCGGGTTTGGGGGGCCGTGTGCTGGGTTTGGGGGGTGTGCGTGGGTTTGGGGGGCCGTGTGCTGGGTTTGGGGGGGCCGTGTGCTGGGTTTGGGGGCCGTGCGCGGGTTTGGGGGCCGTGCGCTGGGTTTGGGGGCCGTGCGCGGGTTTGGGGGCCGTGGGTTTGGGTTTGGGGGCTGCACCCCGTGCGTGGGTGCACACGGAGCCCATGGCACCCCGGGCGGGCACAGCTGCTGGGCTCTGGTGCCACCGGGATGCTGGTTATTACATCTCAGTGTAAAGGTGCGAGTGCTTTCCAAAGCCAGGCTTGGCTGTTCCCGTGGTCTCTGCTAATCACATGGGTCTGTTTCCACTTTCTCCTTTTTTTCCCCTCCTCTCGGTGGAATATTATTTCGTACTTGAGTTTGTTTTTTATAATGATAACTTTGAAAAAGACACCAAGCTAGAGAAGCAGGACTTTGATTTCTGGTCTCAAGCCATGGCCTCACAATAGGAGGAGTCTCCCTGGTCCCGAATGCGCACCCGCGTGCGGGCGCGACCAGCGCCTGGCAGCTCCGTGTCCCGCTGGCCCCGCGGCCGTAGCCGGGCTGTGTGGACCAGCTGCTTGGCGCTGCCGTCGGCCACTCTCATACTCACTTGATTTTTACGTTCTGCTGATTCCACTTCCTAGGTGAGAATAAGAGGAACAAAACCATTTGACAAATATGTTAGTCGTCCCTGTAGGGCCTGTAAAATGCCAGCAGCAAATCTGTAGCAGTGGCAGAAGCGCCTTCTGGCGAGTTGAACGCAGTAGAAAAAGCGGAAAGGAAAAGTGCCCGAGCTGTGTTTGCAACGGAGCGCTGCGGGCCGGCCGGAGTGGCTGTGTCACCGCAGCCGGGCACCGTCCCCCCCCCGCCGCCCCGTCCCCCTCCCGCCGCCCCGTCCCCCTCCCGCCGCCCCTCAGGGGTCTCTGCAGGAGCCTCCTGCTTCCTGAGGGTTCTCCATGAAACACGCAGTCAGGGGGTCTTTTAAACCCGCATCACAAAGCCTGACCTCTTCATTAGCTTTTATCTTCTAGTGGAAACCAATGAGTTCCCAAAGCGAGCTGGTTCACTAGAAGTTAATGGTGCTGCTGTGACAAAGTGAGGAAGGGTTGTGTAGGTGGGTGGCTGCGGCACGGGCACCTGCAGCCCCTGCGGGGAAGTCTCCCGCTCCACTCTCAGCGAGCTCGGTCTGTAATCGCTTCCCCTCTCTCCTGGATGGGAAACGGCATCCGAAGGGTGTTGCCACAGCGGCACCTTCCTCTGCCCTTGACTGGTCCTTTTTCCCTTCCTGTGCGTGTTTGAACAAATCTATAAGGTGTCTATAGGCTTTATCGTGCTGTGAGGAATTTCTTGGCTTATCTTCCTTCTGTTTTCTGGCACTTCTGTATAATCAGAATAATTACTAACGAGTGAGAAATTTCACAGATTAGTAACCCATTAATGCAGTCTTGAGTCAATTTCTGGTGTTTACAAATGTGCTGGTGCTGAGGAGTTGGTGATATAGCAGCTGCTTTACACTTAGAATCATTGTACTGCTTGTATTACCTATGGATTTACAATTTATAGGGAATCACATTTTTATGGAGCGTGGATTTTATATTCAGAAGTTCATACTGTAGTCATGGAACAGGCTGCCTTGTTTAGAAAACAGAATAACTATAACCTGGTTCTGTGGAAACTCATACATCCAAAAATCAGCTGAAGTATTTGAAAATTAGTTACAGACTAGGGTATCCGAACACAAGGGGAGGTCAGCTGCTTGTAAGCTTTGAAAAATAAAAGACACTTTTGAGATTGCTGCTGTTGGAAAAGGCAGGACGAGCCCCGTCCCGTCCCCGGCGCCCCGTCCCGTCCCCGGCGCCCCGTCCCGTCCCGTCCCCCCGTCCCGTCCCCTGCCCTGTGGAACAGCTCTGGTGTCCCAGCGGGAGTGTGTTCCACTGTCGTTTGCTTCTGCCTTGTTGCATATTTAATTGTTGTGTGTTGTTAAAGTAAGTTGGCTGGAGGTTCGTGGCAGGAATTCTGGGTTGGCTCAATGCACACACCGAAGCAGTAAATCGTCTCAATCGTGCTCTGTTTACCTGACAGGTCTGCTTGCAGTTCAGTGATCCTGCAGAGATGTTCCTGGGGCTTTCCCCCAGTCCTTTGCAGCGCAGTTTGCTGCCTGCTTTTTGTGTGACAGTTCTCAAGTTTTATTTAGCGTTTTTCCCTTATTTTTATAGTACATAATACTTAGAATTTATTCTTCTTAATCCTGTTGTGAAGAGTGAGTACAACTCAGTTCAGTACATAAATTTGTTGCATACAAATAGTGAAGAATTTTGAGGGAAAACATGGCAAATGGAGATTTTTAACATGTTGTAACTGGCATAAAAGACCTATTTTTCATGCCTTTTTTGTAGTTCTATTTTAGTAAAGTTTCTTCCAAGTCCCAGAGCACAGCAGGTCTGTTTGGGGCGGAAGGAAGGAAGGAGAGCGCGTTGGCCGAGGAGCCGGGTGCGCGCAGGCTCTGCAGAGCCGGTGCCGCGGTGCGCGGAGCGTCCGGCACGGCTGCTGAGCCTGTGCCGGGGGGCGTTGCAGGGCTATAAAGTGCACGTACTCGGACCCAAGCCTTCCCTTGAAAACCCAGGAATCCTTCCAGCCTTGCGCTAGGACCGCGGAGGCGTTGCTCGGCAGCTGCTGTCCCCGCTGTCCCCACGGGCAGGTCCCGGCCCCATGCTGGCCAGAGAGTGGGGACACTGCTGGGCTGTGCTGCAGCCATAGGGACAGTGGGGACACTGCTGGGCCGTGCTGTGGCCGTGGGGACAGTGGGGACACTGCTGGGCCGTGCTGTGGCCGTGGGGACAGTGGGGACACTGCTGGGCTGTGCTGCAGCCATGGGGACAGTGGGGACACTGCTGGGCTGTGCTGCAGCCATAGGGACAGTGGGGACACTGCTGGGCCGTGCTGTGGCCGTGGGGACAGTGGGGACACTGCTGGGCTGTGCTGTGGCCGTGGGGACAGTGGGGACACTGCTGGGCTGTGCTGCAGCCATGGGGACAGTGGGGACACTGCTGGGCCGTGCTGTGGCCATGGGGACAGTGGGGACACTGCTGGGCTGTGCTGTGGCCGTGGGGACAGTGGGGACACTGCTGGGCTGTGCTGCAGCCATGGGGACAGTGGGGACACTGCTGGGCTGTGCTGCAGCCATGGGGACAGTGGGGACACTGCTGGGCTGTGCTGCAGCCATGGGGACGGTGGGGGACACTGCTGGGCTGTGCTGTGGCCGTGGGGACAGTGGGGACACTGCTGGGCTGTGCTGCAGCCATGGGGACAGTGGGGACACTGCTGGGCTGTGCTGCAGCCATGGGGACAGTGGGGACACTGCTGGGCTGTGCTGTGGCCGTGGGGACAGTGGGGACACTGCTGGGCTGTGCTGTGGCCGTGGGGACAGTGGGGACACTGCTGGGCTGTGCTGTGGCCGTGGGGACAGTGGGGACACTGCTGGGCTGTGCTGTGGCCGTGGGGACAGTGGGGACACTGCTGGGCTGTGCTGCAGCCATGGGGACGGTAGGACACTGACGGACTCTGCTGTGGCCGTGGGGACAGTGGGGACACTGACGGGCTGTGCTGTGGCCGTGCTGTGGCCGTGGGGACACTGATGGACTCTGCTGTGGCCGTGGGGACAGTGGGGACACTGACGGGCTGTGCTGTGGCCGTGGGGACACTGACAGGCTCTGCTCTGGCCGTGGGGACAGTGGGGACACTGACGGGCTGTGCTGTGGCGTGGGGACACTGACAGGCTCTGCTCTGGCCGTGGGGACAGTGGGGACACTGACGGGCTGTGCTGTGGCCGTGGGGACAGTGGGGACACTGACGGGCTGTGCTGTGGCGTGGGGACACTGACAGGCTCTGCTCTGGCCGTGGGGACAGTGGGGACACTGACAGGCTCTGCTCTGGCCGTGGGGACAGTGGGGACACTGACGGGCTGTGCTGTGGCCGTGGGGACAGCGAGGCCACGGGGCTGCTGTGCCCAACAGTGCGCTGAGTGCTCAGGGAGGTGTTGGGTGCTTACTGGAACAGGAAGAACAGTAATGAAAAGCAGTATAATCTGCTGAAATAATTGAAGATCTGGCACATATAATACAGCAGATTTACATTACATAATTTACATTTACATTAAAACGATTTGAAATTTACAAAGCCCCACATGGGTGCCCTTTGGAAATCTGGGGGCGTAGTTTCCAGGTTTTGTCTTTCTACAGAAAAAAGAAAAGTTATTAAAGCGTGGGGCAATCAGGTACCTGGTGTGCGGGGCCGGGGCAGCCGGTCGGGTGGATACCTGGTGTGCGGGGCCGGTGCAGTCGGTCGGGTGGATACCTGGTGTGCGGGGCCGGTCGGTCGGGTGGATGCCTGGTGTGCGGGGCCGGTGCAGTCGGTCGGGTGGATACCTGGTGTGCGGGGCGGTCGGTGGGGTGGATGCCTGGTGTGCGGGGCAGTCGGTCGGGTGGATGCCTGGTGTGCGGGGCAGTCGGTCGGGTGGATACCTGGTGTGCGGGGCCGGGGCAGAGCTGCGCTGCTGTAGCTGTGATTTCATTAACAGCTCTTCTCAGGTAAGGTGTGTGAGGAATTTTGTTTGTGCGCCCAAGGTGTTTGGTTTGGAACAGCTCTGGCTTTCAGGAAAAGACGTGAGATTGGAAAATGTGAAAATAATTGCTTACCGAATTATGAAACACGGTTTAAGGAACTTGCTAATGTGTTTGTCTGAGGCACTGAATTGATTCTTAAATAAGAGCAGCATGACTCCGTAGAAAAATGAGACGTGTGCTGTTTACTGATACAAAATAATGGGTTTATTAGTGTTTGAAATACTGTTATAGTGCAGTATTCACAGCCGACAAGAAAGCGGCGCGGGTGCGCTCGCTCCCCGTGGACAGCGCGCCGCAGTCGGCTCCGCGGCGGGCTGACCGGCCGCGCTTCGGGGGCCTGGAAACGCGCCTTGTTTGTCGCAATTGGACACGAATGGGTGTATCGCGCTGCCTAATTATTACCTCGGGATATTCCTGTTGCTGCGAAAAGGCAGCAAGGAGCGCGGTTGCCAAGGGAGATGGGAGTGCGGAGCTGCGCCGTGGCGGTGCCGGCTGAAGCGCCGGCTCGGCGCGCGGCTCTGCCGGGTTTCGGCAGCGCGGCTCCCGGGAGCTGCGGGGTCTGTCCCGTGGGCCCGTGCCCACGGCACCCGGTGTCCCGCGCGCCACGGCTCAGCACTCTCCTAAACTGAACAGCGTTTGCAGCGCGCAAACCCAGCCCAGAAGCCTCTGACACTGAGGAAGCGTTTCCACTTAGTTTTAGAGGGCTTTCCAAGTGCCTATTGATCAGTGCTCTCTAACAGCACAGAAATAATGTGTCTAATTTTACTGGCCACATGGAGGAGTATAGAAAAAACATTAGTTATCCCTTGAAAGGCTTGGAACATCGATAGGAGGACATAACATTAATGACTTTCCTATACACGACTTTCAAAAATGGCTAAATGAGGAAGAAATTACAAATTTATTTTCCTATAATTTCAGCAGTTGTCTTGTTTTACTGCACCGGTAAAGCATTAAGCAATGAAATGTCACACAAGGAGTATTTTCCTGATAATTTGTCTGACATGCAAAGCATATAAAACAAAAGAGAAAAAGATGGAAACGTGGGGTTCAGTCGTTTTGACAAATGTACTGATTTTTGCTCGTGAAGCCTGGCTGGGAGTCTGCCGCCTCTGTCCAAACAGCTTCAAACGCTGCTGGGTTTAAGTGGTTCACTATATCACAAACATCTTTGCTGCCTCGGTTCTGTCCTTCACCCTGAACACAGTTGCTATCTCTATGGTCACTTATTAACATCAGTAAATGTGTAGCAAAAGTTATTTAGAGCTCAGGGGTTTGTTTTTGGAATAACTGGGGTAAATCGCAGGTCTGCGGAGGTGGGTGGTGGAAGTCCAGCTTGGGAAGGGATATAACGTTATCAGTTCCCTTCCTCTGGCTGGGCAGTATCAGAGGGTAAAGGAGTTATGGGTTGGTTTCTCTTTATCTTGCCTTTTCCAGATAAACGGAAGTTTATCTGGAAACACTGAGCCTGTGCCGAGCCTGCGCCGGGCCTGCGCCGAGCCTGCGCCGAGCCTGCGCCGGGCCTGCGCCGAGGCTGGGCACCGAGCCTGCGCTGAGCCTGCGCCGAGCCTGCGCTGAGCCTGCGCCGGGCGCTGAGCCTGCGCCGGGCGCTGAGCCTGCGCTGAGCCTGCGCCGGGCGCTGAGCCTGCGCCGGGGCCGTTGGTCAGCGCGAAGCTGCGGGCGGTATTCAGAATGCACGAGCACTCGATGCTCCTGTTTGTCTCCGCAGGTTGCGCGTTTTTCATCTTTCGGGATTAGTGGAGGAGCATTTGCCCTGACGCTCTGAAAAGGCTCCGTCTGCTCATGAGGATGTGGCTTTTTCTTTGCTAAGAGTCATGACTGTACCGGGGTTTGAGACATCCATCGTTTCTCTTTCCTTAAACCTGGAAGGGCTCTTTTGTATCTGCTTCATGAGAAGCACAGAAAAAAGTTGTACGATGAACAGCCATGGGCATCTCGTGAGGTGCTTCGTCAGCCACTGGAGGTTGTGCACAAGGAGGTGACTGAAAAAAATGAACACAAACCAGCAAAGATAAAACCCTAAAAAAACCCCAGAGCTCCACAAACCCACAGGTAGTGTCTTCTTGGTGCCGTTTATTTCAGGTTTATCAAAGCACACCGTAACCGTCGCGTGTTCAGAAGGGTCTGAGCGCACCGGCCGCGTCCCGCTGGGCTGCGGCTGCGGTCGCGGCGCCGGGCAGGGCTGGTGCGCTCGGTCTTCACGGCTCCGCTGGTGCATGGAGCACTTAGACTGGGGCAGTTCCAGGGTTAGGCCACAGAGCAAGGAGTCGTATAACGCAGGGAAGTGTGAGCGGATGGGTGACGTGTGGGAATGTCAGAAACAAGCACTAGTGATCAAGAAACGCGTGGACCCCGGGTGCCGTCAGCCCGCCCGAGCTGCACGGGCGCCGCGCTGTCCCGTCGTCCCGTGTCGTCTCTGACACCGCGTCCCAGACAGCCGCAGTCTAACCCCCTGCTTCACGTGGTGCATGAGAACAGATGATACACTGATGGAATTGCGCGTGCTCGGCAGGGAGGGTTTAAGGCATGGTGAAGATAAGCACATTTGAAAGGTTTTATGGTATTCTGGATATCTAACAGGATATCTCTTATGTTGAAATTACACTTTTAGAATAAAAAACTCTTTCCTCCAAAAGCAGGAGAAGAAACTTAATATAATACAGAAATAAAGGCCAGGATTGAGGGGGGGGAGTTACATACCTCTATTTCAAATGTTGCTTTGCTGTTTTTCCAGTTGGCTACCCCAAAATTGAAGTATTGTTGAAGTGCTAATGGTTTTAAAGCAGGAATTAAGATTGCTTATCAGTAAGCGAGGGTGGATTTACAGTAGACAAGGTGCCATGCACTTGCTTCCATGAGAACAGAGAGTGTAAATCTTTGCACTCTTAACGAACTGCTTGATTAGGTCTCGATCTGTTGTGCTCACTTGGGGCATTTAGCCAGGGTGTGCAACACTTGTCCCTGGATCCACGCTCTGGACGGAGGAGCGAGGGCCACGTGGTGCTGGTACCTGTGTTTGCCTCTGACAGCGGCCGGGGACACCGTGTGTGACAAAAGTCTGGCCAAGGAAGGGACAAAAACCCAACGTGGAGGCAGCTGCTTTCCCTGGCAGGACTGACTGCACAACAGCTGCTTTGCTGCAAGTTCATCTTGAATTCTGGTTTCTCCATGTAGACAAAGAATATTCTTGTGTATATGGAAATGGTATTTTGAGGGACAAAAAAAATTAGTAACTTTGGTGGGTTTGCAAGAGTGAGAAAAATCTGAGCGACAAGAATTAGAATACTTTGAAAATACAAACTTAAACTGGTTTGTGCTGGGAAGCACAGATGCCTTGCTCTTGGTTGCCTTTGGCGTCTCCAGGCAGCAGGACCAGAGCCGAGGAGGATCTGTGTGTGGGCACAGGGCAGCTCGGCTGCTCCCTGGCCCCTCGGGCCGCTTCCAGCAGCGCCGCGCAGCGGGGGAGCGGGCGCTCTGCCCCGGGAGCGCCCGTCGCCTGCCCCGGGAGCGCCCGTCGCCTGCCCCGGGAGCGCCCGTCGTCTGCCAGCGGCACACGGAGGCGGCGGGCGAACCGCGGGCCGCTCGGGGTGCAGGGCCGTGAGCTGTCCTGGGACTCGCCGTCACTTTGGCCTGCCGCAGTCCAGTCCCTTCGCCGGGCAGGGGTACCGAGAGTTGAGCTTCACTGCCGCGTTCAGTGCCTCCCAGATGCTGAGCGCCGAACCGTGGGTCCGAACAAACCCTGAACCAGACTGTGGATCTGGAGGCAATGTCACTCGGCAAGTGGTTTTTATGATTTCTAGTGCACTAGAGGTCTGCTTAATTTTATTGTCTTTGACCATGAGCCAACAAAATATCACTTGCAAAGTGTCTGTGAAACTTCTTTCAGAGATTGCAGTGGATGTTAAGACGTTTTGATTTTCTAGTGACACATTACTCAGGGGCCAGTGAAATGGTCCGTCTGTGGGGTGGGGGGGAAAGACGATGTTCCTTAGCAGGGGAATGGGTGGAGGAGCCCGAGAGCACCCGAGGCGCGTGTCCCCTCAAGTGTGTCCAGAGTGATGCATGTTCTCGGGGCCCTTGGCCCTGTCCTCACGCTTCAGGCTTCTCCCCCGGGAGAGGTTTCAACCACAAGCTTGTTCTCTGCAGCAGTTCTGCCGGACTCGCCAGGGAGCCTGGGGGAGCGCCAGCGTCCTGGGGCTGGGCTCCGCCGGCACGTGCAGCACGCGTTCTCATCCGAGAGCTACGAATCTCCTTCTTTGACCGGCATCCAAAGCCGTTTTGCTTTGTGTGGTGGGTTCTTTTTGGAGGGGGGGTGTTTTGTTGTTTTGGTTTGTTTTTTTAATAGTGCTTTGGTTTCTGGTTGACAGAGATCAACACTGTTTTACTGAGTTGCAGAGATGTAGTTGGGAAACAGCTCTTTGCAGTGAAACCGAAGGGCTGCTCCTTCTGCATGGTGTCACAGAACCGCAGGTGACTGCGTGCGTGTGGATCGTTCGTTAGTTGGCTGCGCTTCTGCACGGGTGTCCTCCAGGAGACGGATTGGCACGCGGGGTCCGTGCGCCTCAGCCCGGAGAGGTGCGCTGTGCCGTGCTGCGCCCCGCCGCGCCGTGCTGTGCCGTGCTGCGCCCCGCCCCGCCGTGCTGTGCCGTGCTGCGCCGTGCCGTGCCGTGCAGTGCTGCGCCGTACCGCGCTGTGCCGCGCCGTGCTGTGCCGTGCTGCGCCCCACCGTGCCGTGCTGTGCCATGCGGTGCTGCGCCGTGCCGCGCCGTGCCAGGCGATCTCCTTAGCCTGACTTTGCGGAGCCGCTGTCAGGCAGCCAGCCGCTGCTTGGCGTTCAGTTAATGCCATTACAGAAAGCTGCTCCTTTCGTACGACCTTTAGCTCTGATACATAATTTGAAGAAATAGTCCTGCATTTACTTTTCAGTTAGCATTCTGGAGCATACCCCAGGAGAATGACTGTCTCTTATTACTCTTCCAAGCACAGGACTTCATGAAGGCAATTTTTTAAAGAGTGTGAGCTATTAATTATGCAAAGAAAAAAGTCTCACTTTGAACAGCCCATCCACAGAGTAAAATTTCCTCCTTGTCCGTGCTGCCTGTCTTGGTCACGTTATGAAGAAAGTGGGACATTTCCTGATAAATGCTTCTTTCTTTGGATACTTTTCCCATTTTGGTCTCAGCCTAGTTTCACATGAGCTGCCCTTCTAAGGGACAGGTCGCTGCATCACATGGCAAATGACAGCTCTTTTATGGCATCGCCGGTGACCCTGTGGGGACAGACAGTGTGTTTGTGGAGAGATCTCGGGGCTGTGCGGTTCCGTGCTGGGGCAGCCGGGCTGTGGCTGCGGCCCCCACCGGGGCAGCTGCGAGTCCACGGACACGGCCCTGTCCCCTCCCCTCTGTGTCGCCCCGTGTCGCTGACTTGCATACCGTAAAACCTGCAGTTAATGCTCTTCTAAGTGTTTAAGATAGTCTTCCTTTCTCTGTGGCCATACGTTAGTGTTTGTGTAGCATCTTGCTCATCCTACCCTGGAGGGGTGAATGCCATCGAGGAGGGGATTTTGACGCCTAAGACTGTGTGTAAAACGTGCCTTTGAAGTGAGCCTGTACCAGCCAGCAGGAGCTGGCAGCGCTTGGCTGGGCCGGGCGAGCTCTCACGGTGCCGGGGCAGCAGCTCCTGACCCCGCTCCCGAGGGGGTGAGGGCACCGGCCGGGCCGCGCCGTGGCTGCACTGGGTGTGCCGTGGCTGCACCGGCCGGGCCACGCCGTGGCTGCACTGGGTGTGCCGTGGCTGCACCGGCCGGGCCGCGCCGTGGCTGCACTGGGTGTGCCGTGGCTGCACCGGCCGGGCCGGGCCGTGGCTGCACTGGGTGTGCCGTGGCTGCACCGGCCGGGCCGCGCCGTGGCTGCACTGGGTGTGCCGTGGCTGCACCGGCCGGGCCACGCCGTGGCTGCACCGGCCGGGCCGCGCCGTGGCTGCACCGGCCGGGCCGTGGCTCACTGGGTGTGCCGTGGCTGCACCGGCCGGGCCGCGCCGTGCCGTGGCTGCACTGGGTGTGCCGTGGCTGCACCGGCCGGGCCGCGCCGTGGCTGCACCGGCCGGGCCGCGCCGTGGCTGCACTGGGTGTGCCGTGGCTCCCGTGGCGATCGGTGTGGCCACAGGTCTGCTCTCCTTGCCATACCTGAACAATATTTTGAAACGTATGGCAAATTAATTCTCGATGACGGATGCGCCCTAGCTCGAGGAAGGTAAAAGGAATGGATGCGTTTGCGACGGGGGCTGCAATCCGCTTCACGAACGCGATTGTCTCTCTGCCGCTCCCCCTCCTGTCCCGGCCGTGCGGCGGCAGACAGGCCTGATGAAGGGGGAGAGGCGAGATTGGTGTGCGGGGGCAGCGGCGCGGGCGCAGGTAAATCACGCTGTCTGGCGCTGACCCTTCCGCGCTGCTCCCGCGAGCGCCGTGCGCGGCGGCCGCGGGGCCGGCCTGAAGGTGAAGCTGTCATATCGATCTTTTTAGCACTAAAATATGAGCCACTTTACTCTGCTCCCCGATGCTGTGATGTGAAAAATAATAACTCGGATCCAAATTAAAAATATTGATCTCTGGAAGGTGTTGAAAGTAAATAAACACCTTCCGAAGTTTTCAGGTCAGCCAAGAAATGGTATTCAGCAATAAATGTGTCGGCATGTCAGAATCCAGGGTTCTTGATCTGTTTTTCCTTTTGAATTGATTTTTCATTACTTACTTCCTAAAAGTGTTGGAATTTGGTCCTCTACCGTTAAATCCCAGTGTTTGGGCAAATTATTTCTTTGGGGTTTATGAGGTGCTCCTAATCCACTCGCTCATTGATTGATTGATTTTTGACTCAATAAACTTGCATTACCCTTGCTTTATTTAAGGCTTTCCATCATAATTTTTTGTACATTTAGGCCTGACTTTTTTATTTCCTTCTAACAGATGAGCTGACATTGGTCTATCAAACATGTGGGAAAACAATTGCCACAAGGTTAATTTTATTGCTGGCTCCATGCATTTTAAGTAGGTGCCAGGTATTTTCCACTGCAGGCTGATAGATTGCGGCTGAACCACTAAAGCATAAGAATGACTAAGAGCACTGTGACAACACCGGGAACCCCGTATCAGTGCAGCACGTAGCACAAGCGTTAGATGGGTTGTTGTGGCTTGGCTGGCGTGAGCGGGGCGGCGCCGGCGCAGCGCGCCCCATCTCCGCGGGACCCCCGTCCTGCCGGCACGGACACGGTCACACGTGTTCTCAGAGCAGCGTGTCCTCTTACAAACAAGCTGGCTGGTTGGTAAATAGCAGAGCATCCTTCAGGACCAGGTGCATGGACGTTACTGCTCTCTGGCTCTTGGGAGCCTGCGTTCCCGTGTTGTAAGTGGCAGAGTTCCTGCTCTGCTCTTGAAGGTGGCAGACGAGAGGAGCTGCAGGACCATGAGAGTGGGTTTGTCCATTAACAAAGAGAGAAGCCTGACTGGTATTGTAGACGTGTGTTAAAAAGCCCCTTAGGCAATTATGTCTTTATTGTACAGTCTAGAACATATCCCCGTTTCCACCGAGTCAGCACTTGGTGCGCTCTTGCGGGAGTTCGCGTTTTTCGGTGTTCCTTTGCTAGGTGTACTTGCTGTTGCCTGATGGTTCAAATATAGTTAAGCTCTTGTGCTTATTGTGTTTAACACAAGGAGACATGATCAATTAAGAGCAATAAAGCTAGAGCTCTGTAATGGCTTTCCGGAGCTGATGGCGTTAGTCGTTGTCCCTGCACAACTGCATTTCGTCAGCCGCTTTTTGCTTTTGTTCATGTGCATCTTGTCACTGTCCAGAGGCTCCTTGGGAGCACCCAGCAGATATTTCCAGTCGGGTTCTCTCGGGTGTGTCCACGGGCAGGAGTTTGATTAAATTCCTGGCGTTCATGCTATTTTTTTTAAAGCCCGCGTCTGTGTGTCTAGTGTCCATGTGGCTTGATACACAAGTATCCCACCTGGCTCACAGATTTGTAACACACGTACATAAAAATATGTGAACTTCCTCTGGTTATGATTTTTTTAATAAGTCAGGAGCTAGGTAACTGTTTCTAGTTGTGTTCGGCTTGTCCCTTTAGGTTCAGGTTGGTGTTTGGCCGCAGCGCCCGCTGGTTCGGCGGGTGGCCGCGGTGCCGGCTGTGCCGGGGCCGGGCGCGTATCACGGAGCACAGAGGTGATTGAGTGCGGTGTCACAGCTCCGCACCTCGGAAACAAATATTCTGCAACAAATCTATTGCTGAACATGCTGAAAAATTGTTAAGCTCTTAAAGAGCTGAAAGGCTTGTTAGCGTTTGTTGACAGAAAACCGCTGAAGCAGCGAACTGAAAAGGAGGGGCAGCAAGTGGAGTGGCTGACTGGGAGCTGAGGTCCGTGGCTCGGTTGGTTCCACTGCTGTCTCTGGGACGAGGCTCCTCTCGCTGGGACCGGTAGAACGATTCTGCCCCACCGGGAGCCTCTTCACTCCTCCATTGAGAACCGCTCTGGTTACTCCACTTCAGTTGTGCTCAGAGAATTTATCCAGTTACTTTTTGTGAAAACCGTAGGAAAGTCTTAATAAGTCAGGACTTGTTATTTTTTTCATATAAATTACAGCTTCCTTCAGGTGTTTGGATGAATTTTGCTGAAGGGGCCGATCCCGCGGTGTTTGGGTCTGTGGTGACCAGCTCGTCCCTCACCAGAAAGGTCCGTTTGTGCCGTGTGTGGTGTGAGACCCTGCTGGTGGGGCCACCGTGGGGACACAGTGACCGCGATCCGGACCAGCCTCCCTTGCTGCGTGTTCTCAGCGACGCTCACGTGCACGGGGGGTATGGAGATCAGCCGAGATTAATCGTCTCTTAGTGCACTTTGGGGTTGCCTGTATTCTCACAGGCTAATAAAAGCCTCATAGGAAAAACATGCTGATACTAGACGGAGTACTAAAAAGAAAAGTCGTTTTCAAACAGAACAATCGCGAGCATAAACAAATACCAGTCTGCTCCCAGTAACGTCGGGTTTGTTCCTGCGGAACTGATGTTATTGCTTTAAAAGCTTAGCAAGTGAAATTTTAAAAGCAAAAAGAAGCCGAATGCTTTTCCTGCCTTCAACGGTGAAGACACATTTAATAACTCTGAGTGAGTCTGTCAGTTGTGGTACGTTTTACCAGTGTGTCCTTTACTCTAACAGCACCATGATCGCTGGTAATTAATAAGCTTTGTAAAGCAAACACAGGTCAACATGTGCATGATAAATGGAGCTATTATTGTACATAGGGAAACAATTAATTTGTTGCTCCATATGGTCTGGTGTCCATTAACATGCCCTGCCGATAACGCAGACCAGAAAAGCTGCAGTAGTGTGTGGAGAGGTTTGAGCTTGTGTCCAAAGGAAAGGATTCTGATCAGCTGTGCAGACGCTAATTTGAAAGTAGCCTCTTCCCCTCTTTTCTTCCCCCATTTCCCTCCCTTGGCTAGCGGGGACGAGGGCTCGGTCCCTGGCTCGTCAGCGGCCATTGTCACTGTCCCCAGGGCGGAGCAGCAGGGACAGGGGACAGTGGTGATGGGGCAGTGGGGATGGAGCAGCGGGGACAGGAGGCAGTGGGGACGGGGAGCAGCGGGGACAGGGACAGCGGTGGTGGCGCAGTAGGGAGGGAGCAGCGGGGACAGGGACAGCGGTGATGGCGCAGTGGTGATGGAGCAGCGGGGACAGGGACAGCGGTGGTGGCGCAGCGGGGATGGAGCAGGCTGCCCTTGTCCCGCGTGCGCTGCCTCGCGCCTCTGCCGCCGTGCGGACCCGCCAGCTGTGGGTACCCGGGGGGTCACGGGGTTGCACTCGCATCTGATCCATTTTTGATGCTCCTTAAGGAGGGAAATGTTTTCAGATGTCAGTGCATATACTGCATAAAGTTGTCAACCATGACAATTTCACTGTGGTGTGAGAACAATGTTGCTTCATATTTCCCAACTTAATTTTAAAAAAGCCCCCAAAGAGGTCTGTTTGATTTCCTGTCTGAAGTTCTGCGCAGAGGAGCCATCTGTGAGCAGCACAGGCGCACGGACTGGGCGCTGGTGGCGGTTGGCTCGTGTGCCGGGAGCAGCCGGGAGCGCAGAGCGGAGCCGGGAGCAGCCGGGAGCGTAGAGCGGAGCCGGGAGCAGCCGGGAGAGCAGAGCGGGACCGGGAGCAGCCGGGAGAGCAGAGCGGGGCCGGGCGCAGCCGGGAGCGCAGAGCGGGGCCAGGAGCGCAGAGCGGGGCCAGGAGCGCAGAGCGGGGCCGGGAACACCAGGGAGCGCAGAGCGGGGCCGGGAGCAGCCGGGAGAGCAGAGCGGGGCCGGGAGCAGCCGGGAGCGCAGAGCGGGGCCGGGAGCAGCCGGGAGAGCAGAGCGGGGCCGGGAGCAGCCGGGAGCGCAGAGCGGGGCCGGGAGCAGCCGGGAGCGCAGAGCGGGGGCCGGGAGCAGCCGGGAGCGCAGAGCGGGGCCGGGCGCACGAGGGAGCGCAGAGCGGGGCCGGGAGCAGCCGGGAGCGCAGAGCGGGGCCGGGCGCACCAGGGAGCGCAGAGCGGGGTAGGGAGCAGCCGGCAGCGCAGAGCGGGGCCGGGCGCCCGAGGGAGCGCAGAGCGGGGCCGGGCGCACGAGGGAGCGCAGAGCGGGGCTGGGCGCACGAGGGAGCGCAGAGCGGGGCCGGGCGCACGAGGGAGCGCAGAGCGGGGCCGGGAGCAGGCGGGAGCGCAGAGCGGGGCCGGGCGCACGAGGGAGCGCAGAGCGGGGCCGGGAGCAGGCGGGAGCGCAGAGCGGGGCCGGGCGCACGAGGGAGCGCAGAGCGGGGCCGGGAGCAGCCGGGAGCGCAGAGCGGCCGGGGCTGCGCCAGCTCGAGGGCTGTCCGCCCGGCTCTCTGAACACGGCCCTTTGTTCTGGCCTGGTGCACTAGCTTTAGAATCGGGAGGTTTCACAATTATCAGAGCAAAAGGGATCAAGTCAGTAATAGTCAGTGTGTTTCCATGTTAAAAAAAACACAAAACCAAAAACCAAAACCAACCGAAACAACCCCACACAACAACAAACCCAACCCAAAGCAAACACACAGCCCCACGCATGCAAACCAACGCCCTGGGTATATGTTCTCCCGCTTGTGCCCGTTGTCTCCCGAGTTGTGAACGTGCAGCTGTTGTGTGAGGAGGAGCTGGTTTTAGCGCAGGCAGACGGAGTCAGGGCTGCGGTTTGGCCTGCGCCGTGGCGCCGTTTCTGGTGCGTCAGGAGTCAGCCGTGCGGTGTCCAACCTGCGCGATCCGCCAGCTTGCCTTAATTGTCATTTAAAATTCTGTCTGGGGTAGACTTAATGCATTTAATTTAAAAACTTAAACTATTTAAAGTTTAGGGGTTTTTTCTTCATTATTGTGAAAAGAATTTAATGTTCTTTGGTTACGCTTTTAGGGCCATTCTTTTAACATTTCATTGAAGAAACTCTGCGATCTGATAGATTTTCTGATTAAATACTTGAGACACCATGGATGTTCGAATTGTCCTGAGATGCATTTTTCTTGAGAGCCCGTGGCAATCTGCAGTGTGCTTTTTAGAAACACTGATTGATGAATTCTGCTGTAATTTAAACTAAAAGTTAATAAGACAGGCCTACATGGATCTGGTGCGAGTTATTAGACCTGTAAGGCACTTTAATATGTGCCATTTATTATTTAAAGAAGTGCAAGCCAAAAATGTTTCATGTGCGCTAATAAAAGCTCCATATAATTATATCGGAGGAGTTCAGGAAATGCGGGCGGTCGGACCGGATCCCTTGGCGCGGTGTCCGGCGCGGGAGCGCTGCCGGAGCCGCTCGGCTCCCTGGGAGCTCGTTGCTCCCTGAGCAGCCTGTGCAGAGGACGTGTTCCACGCTTCCTCATCCTTGAATTAAATCCGTGACATTCGGTGTTTCGCTTTCGCTGTCTGCTTCAAAGTATCAAATATTGATGCTCTGGCCAGCGTTTTGCCTAAATCGCCTTGGTTTTTGGTGCGCCGGAGCTGAGCGCGAGCCCCGGCAGCTCGGCTGCGTTCTCGGCTGATCGGGCTGGAAATACAACCCGACTCTTATGGCCGTCTCATAATGTTAAAGGTTTTCTATTATGAAAATCTCCCTTTGAAATAATAAATGACTGGAGGCTGTCAGGGCGGGTCTGGAAAGGCCAGCACGTAGGGTGGGCCGAGGTTCCATCTGAGCGTGGTTGAGTTTTATAGATCTATTTATGAGATCCAATACTGTAATGATGTAATTTTACTTGTCTAATAAATGTAGCTGTACAAGCAAAGGATAGCAAACATTTCCATTGTGACCAAAATCCTTTAAACTGCAGCCGCTTTGATCCTGGAGCTCGTGCTATTTAATAGATGCTGGCTATTCTTCTAACAATCACAATTATTTAAAGGGTTTTCAAAAGGGATAGAGCAAATCAAATAAAACAATTACTGTTGTATCTCATTCTGAAGTTAAGTGTATTTTTTTATGTGGGTCTTGTTTAGTGTCTCCTCCCAGTTTTCATCCATTATCACAATAATTGAGTTTGTAGCTGGAATTACATTTCTCAAATTGCGTTATCCCCTCAGAAATTGGACAGGCGTCCTGGCGGGCGCGTGATCCGCTCGGCCAGAGCCTCCCGTGGCACCGCGGCCGAGGGCTGAGCCGGCTCAAGCGTCTCCCTGTCACCCTGGACACGATGTAATTTCTCCTCAATCCCTTGTGCAAATAATGACATTTGAATCGAGCATTAACAGGCTTAATTACTTTAAAATTGTCATTTTAATTTACACTGATATAGTATTGATCATACAAGCAGAGATTAAGCTGTTCAGTGGAGCGGATGATGGGGAATTAAACATTAAAGGGTCCTCGTGGGGCTGAGAGGCCGCCCAGCAGTGCCAGAAGAGGAATGATATTTCTCCGTAATGAACTGGCGGCATGCAGGGACATGAATCTTTGCCCTACTGGAAAAAGGGAAATAATGGGGTTTGGGAAGCATTTGCAGGTTATTCATTCGCTGCCATGCACCAATTCTCCAGTGATTCATCCACCTCACCAACATTTATTTATCTAGCAAATTCAGGAGCGCTGACCTTTCTGCTAAGTACATTTAAATAGGACGGAGTGAAATATTTCAGGTGTAACTTTTTACAAATGTTAGTTATTGTTTCTCATTTCTGACTAATATTAAGCAGTTATTCAATCTGCCCTGCGTACTTGTGCCCGGCCGCGCACTTCATAAAAAGCTGCAGGTAATGCGGGATTCAATGAGCTCCTCAAAGTCCTTGACCTCATTTAGGTACAGGCTCATCTGCTTTCCTAAACCCGAATTAAAGTTAATTTAAAGCAAGCCGGCACAAGTTTATGTGGGGGATTTTACAGCGCGTCCTCTTGAAATGACGAGGGATGCTGTGAAAGCTCCAGCCCCGGCTGGCGCTGCCGGTGCGTGGTGAGCTGGGACGGCCGCGGCACCGCGGGCCCGGCTCCTCATCCCGGCCACGTGCCGCGTGTGAGGATTGGTTTGAAACGTCGTTAGGAAACCACGTACTTCGTTGTTTAAAAATTCAAAATTAAATGGGGGTGCTAAATTGTGCAAAATCGAGGTCATGTTTCATATATGGCAAGCGCATTTTTTCCTGTGTTGAACGAGTAGGCTTGTGCTCCTCTGTACGTCACGGTTCGGTTTTGTCAGGGAGAACCAGAAGCCATGGCGTGACAAAGCAGGACCCAGATGAGCCGGTCCTTACAGGTCGTGTCTGCTCTCTGGAGGCCGGAGCACAGCCGCTGGCTTCGGGTGTCAGACGTTACTCTGTTGGTAAATATCGGGATTCCTGAGGAAATCCAGTGAAGTCGGTAGCATCCGTGGGTTTATTAATGTAACTTTCTTAGGAGGTCATTTCCCTCCCGTGTAACAAGGGAATATTTCTGAAAGGTAAGGAAGGTGATGCAGTGTGGGAGGTTCAATTTTCCTATTACTCATGTACTTTCGCACTTGAGGCAGGAAAATGCATTCAGTACAAATGTGAGCTATTGGCAGATATAAAGGCATAGTTTTAGAATTCTGAAATACATAGAAGTGATTTGTTGGGTTTTTGTTTGTTTTTTTAAAAAAGCGTTATTTGAAAGCTAAGGAAGAATGCTGTTGGTGGTCAGAAAGGGTGTTCTGGCGGGTTGTGCGTGGGGCGGTTCCAGTGCGGGTGTTCCGCCTGCGGCCGTGGGCACGGGCTCGCTGGCTGCTCGTTCTCCTGCGGCTTCGGCTCATACGGTCTGGTGGGTTTTGGTTATGAACATCGCTGTTCTCGTGCAGTTCTTGATGTGCCAGGTACTCCTGTGATCGGAGTCCTTCCCTGAGAAGGGGCTGTTGAGCTGCGCAGATCAAAGTGCTGCTGTGCGCTGTGTGCCGCACCGTGCCGCGTCACCGCAGAGTGTGTCCATGTCACCTGGGACCGTGTCCCGTGTCAGCCCGGGCGCGGTGCTGCCTGGCGCTGTCCCCGCCGGTGGCACGGGGGCCGGCCGGGAGGTGCCGGGGCAGCGGTTCGGCGCAGGAGGCGGGAGCGGCGCTGTGGGCCAAGCAGGGGAGGACTGCGGGAGCCTTGCACAGCTGGGTTTGTTCAGACAAAACGTCCCTGCACGTCGTAGGGACAGGTGGACTGACGCATATGAGCCTGTACAGAAAAGCTGCACTATGTTTCAGATGTTTTCGGGATAATTTATATTTCCCATATAAGCTATCTGTAGAGGGTAACATATAAACGATACCCTTGGAGAACAAAGAAATACATTGAATCATATTTTCAGCTGTGTACATTTGATCGCAGTACTTACATTTTGTGCGATATGAGCATGGCGTGACATAGAGCATCTAATAACCGAGACCAAATTCTAACATGGCTGATAATTGCTGTGCTTTGCACACAGGTGGAGGACGTGACGTGGCCGCTCCCCGTGCTCCTGGGCTCGGTTAACGTCCCGTTTCCCGGGCACTGGGGAGACGCGCGGTTCCCCGTCCCGCCCGCGCTCGGGGTCCGTGTGTCCTGTGAGCAGCTCCTGCCCAGTGACACCGCGTGTCTGAGCCTGGAGAGGGACCGGAGACCCCCCATGCTGTGGCTGGTGGGTCTGAGCACACGGCGCTGGGGCTGGTGGAGTGCCTGCGGCCGTGGGCGTGTGTGCAGACACGGTGTGCGCGCAGACACGGTGTGTACGTGGTGGTGCCTGGCGCAGACACGGTGCGTATGCAGACACGGTGCGTATGCAGACACGGTGCGTATGCAGACACGGTGCGTATGCAGACACGGCGTGCGCGCAGACACGGCGTGCGCGCAGACACGGTGCGTGCGCAGACACGGTGCGTGCGCAGACACGGTGTGTACGTGGTGGTGCCTGGCGCAGACACGGTGCGTATGCAGACACGGTGCGTATGCAGACACGGCGTGCGCGCAGACACGGCATGCGTGTGGTGGTGCCTGGCGCAGACACGGCGTGCGCGCAGACACGGTGCGTATGCAGACACGGTGTGTGCGCAGACACGGTGTGCGCGTGGTGGTGCCTGGCGCAGACACGGTGTGTATGCAGACACGGTGTGCGCGTGGTGGTGCCTGGTGCAGACACGGTGTGCACGCGGACACGGTGTGTATGCAGACACGGTGTGCGCGTGGTGGTGCCTGGCGCAGACACGGTGTGCGCGCAGACACGGTGTGCACGGGGTGCCCAGTCGCTCCCTGGCTGGACGGCGTGTTTCTGTGTAAGGAGGTAACAATCTCCAGCTCTGCAGTCGGCTAATGTATCACTGCAGACACTGATATAGACATCTGAAATATAATTAAATGGCAGGAACGCTCTATTTGTCTAAACAAGACAAAGCACGGAATGGGTTCATTTGACTTGAAACAAGTAATTAGCATAACCCTTCTGGATGCTTGTTTTATCATTTGCAATATAGTAAAAGATTGATTATCGTCCTGTACCTTTTGAATTTCATTAATAGAATTGTTTTGTCCACTTGATTAATATGTTGCCTCAACCCCAGAATAATCAGATTAAACTGGGTTGCCTTGCTCCTTTTGACTTGTGACATCCCTGTTTCCACACACTAACTTCTCACTTCGGCCCCATGTAAATTGGTCTCCGGTGCATTTTGTCATCTTGAATGCGTTTCAGCGCATTCCATTCTGGAGTCTCTCCTCATGGTGTGCGGTGGGTGCTGTGCGGTGGGTGCTGTGCTGTTGCGTGTGTTTTATAGGCTGATGAGCCTTTGAAGAGGGGGGGATGGAAAGCAGGTGATGTCGCTACCGCCCTTTGACTAATCAGCCATCTGGTATCCATGTATGTTAGTCTTTCAGGTATTTTAGGCATTGTTTCACCTTGGGGGTCTCCAATTTTGAATATGTGAGCCATTAAGGGTGTGTTTTAATTATTGACTTATTTTGTAAGCCAATCTAATTACACAAAAGACTAATCCTTGCTCTTGTCAGGAGTTAACGTTAAAGGTTTTCAGCTGGGTAGTAGTGGTTAACATTCACAGGTTTGTGACCCATCAGCTGTCGGGTGCATTAGATCAGTGACATCCCAACAGCCAGCAGGTTTTGTTGTGCTGAAATGGGCTGCTCTGTGGAAGGGAACCTTTCTTTTTGTTGAATGTGTGTATCTTAAGCTGTTTAGGAGTAAAGCCTGTTTATCAGACCTTTCCTGCGAGCAGAGGCGCTAACAGAGGCGCGGGCCGGGCGGCCGCAGGGACAGCAGCTGTGTCACCGTGCTCGGAGGGACCCGGGTGTCGCAGAAATCTGGGGTGGAAGCTGCAGTTTGGGGCTGAGGGGCACGCGCGCAGCCGTCGTTGTCGCTGCGGCACAGAAGAGCTGCCGGGCGGGAGCGCTGGGTTGTTTCCGTGCCTTACCTGACTTGCATTGCTTTCTGTTTTCTCAAGAAAGGAGGATTTACTGCTTGATTAGGTAAATTTAGACTTGGTAAAAAATAGCTAAGGCAGTAGAGACCAGTAAGGGTGCCACATATGTTCTGTTCCTCTGACTGAGAAACCACGTAGAATTAAATGCTGTTTGGACTTTGTTGCGATTTCCAGGTTGTGCGTTGCAGGACAGCGGGACCTGTGCGACCGCTGGTGCAGCGCTGCACGTTTCAGTGCTCAGAGGGCGCACAGAGTGCTCCGGCTGCGCGCGGGGTCTGGCACGTGCTGCAGCGGTGCTGGCTGGCAGCGTTCGGCAGCCTCCCGCAGACCCGCAGCGCCGCGATGACCGCGCCCCCACCGCGGCGCTCGTTCGCGCTGCCCCGGTGCCTGGCGGCCATCGGCCGAGCGCCCGGCTGCTCCGCCACACAGACCCGCAGCGGGGCCGCCACACCGGGAGCAGGGGCTGAGCGGCGCGGGGCAGTCGGTGCCGGCGGCGCAGGGCTAGTGCAGGGCTGGCGCAGGGCAGTCGGTGCCGGTGGCACAGGGCTGGCGCAGGGCTGGCGCAGGGCTGGCGCAGGGCTGGCACCGGGCTGGCGCAGGGCTGGCGCAGGGCTGGCGCAGGGCTGGCGCAGAGCTGGCGCAGGGCTGGCACCGGGCTGGCGCAGGGCTGGCGCAGGGCTGGCGCAGGGCTGGCACCGGGCTGGCGCAGGGCTGGCACCGGGCTGGCGCAGAGCTGGCGCAGCCCTGTGGTGCCGCGGGTTTCCCCGGCTGTGCCGAGGGGCGGCGCAGCGCTCAGCACCCAGCGCGCCCCCACCGCTGGCCTTTGCCAAGGCTGAACAGGGCTCTGTGGCAGAGAAGTCAAGTTTCAGCATGTGCTTTTTACGTTTCTAATTGGTGAGCAGAAATCACCTCGTTTCCCTTGGGAGGGAGCACTCCTTGCGATAAAAGGCACTGTTTGGGTCTTTCCCCACAGACATCTTGCTATGTGAAAGCGATGTGCACTGCATGTAGAGTTTATATACACACACACGCATAAAGAGATGTAAAAAATACATGAACATTCACAATTTCTTAGCAACAAAATGTGAATGAAGAATAAACTTATGTTCCAGGATCAAGATTTAAGTTTGTGTCTACCTGGGTCGGCGCTTGAGGTTACCAGAGCGCTTGAGTCATTGAACTCTGAGGCTGCATTCATCACAGCTTCCTAGACTAATACAAATTCCTTCCCATTAAGTCAATAAGCATGGTTACATCAGACAGCAGTTCTGTCTAGAAACAAAGATTAATGTCCATCATAAAAGTGACATGAAGAGACAGCTTGTTTGATTTATACAGACTATTTTTGTCTTCTCAGTTTTAAAATAAAATTCAAGTTATTACTCCTATCAATACACAGGTTTTCTTTCTCCTGCTGTTACTGAAACATCCTTTTCGAAGGGCGGCTCCCGTTTTGCGGGTGAGGAGCCCGCGCGCAGCGGGCTGTTGGTGCAGCTCCAGACCTTCCGCTCGGCTCGGCCGGGCTGCTCCGGAGCCCTCCCGGCCTTGGGCCTGGACCTGTCTTTACTGTTTAGCAGCTCAAAGCTAGAAAATAATGGTGATATGGTGATGCTGGCAAGGCCAAAAGTAGGATTTGAGCAAGGCAGTGGTGTCAGACTTGAGCTCACTTCTCCTGTGGTGGTTTGGGTGATGCAGGGTGCCAGCGTTCGGCTGCGCTCGGGGCCTGGTCCCCGCGCCGTGCGGGGCTTCCGCGGGCGGCCCGGCCGTTACCGCGGTTCTGGACACCCGAGCACAGGCGGAGCACCGGCACGTGTACAAAATGGACCGTATTAGTGGAATTTTCAAAATCAATTAAAGCTTTTTCGTAATTGTCCGCGGACACTGCGTGCTCGGGCTGAGTGACAGCAGGGAATTTGTAAACCGTTTAGGTTCATTGTTGGCCATCCCTTAGAATTGATTGTCCCTTAATTAACTTATATCTATCATGCATGTAATGTGATTCCCAATAAAAATTACAGAATTTTAATTGAAATTGAAAAGTTCTGAAAGGTACAAATACAAATAACGTGTATTGTATATGAGCACACTCCAGTTTACGTGGACTCTGAAGAGATTTTAATAGCAAGGCGGGTTTTTCACATGATTTAATTTTCAAGTGACTTGACTGAGTATTTAGATTAGAAGAGTATAATTTGGTTTATTTCATAAAGAAAAGCTTTACCTCTTTATGTCTTTATTGATTTTCCAATAGCATTTAATGAGTTTCAATTCACAAAAGTTATATTAGTTAAAATACATGTTTGGATTGGTAAATGCAGCTTTATTTTGGAAACAAGACCACTTGAACAAAATGCTGAGCATGGTTTAGAGCTGATGATCAGTAAGGGCTGCTCCTCAGGGTACCCGAGGAAATGCAAAACGGCAGCAGTCACTCGTTATTTACATGTAACTATCGTGTGTAATTCCAGGATTTTCAGCAACCTGATGCTTTGTTATGTTCGTGAAATACGCTGGACGTGGTTTAGTTTATGCTCTCATTTTAGTTTGTGTACACTGATTTTTATTCTTTTAAACTCAGATTTCACTATTACTTTGACAAAGTAAGCTTAAATCATTATATTATTGTTGGTTTGTTTTATATCAGTATACGCTTATGGAATCAGTGCCCCCCTGCCGTGGGCCCGCTGGAGCCACCCAGGACCCTGCCGTGGGCCCGCTGGAGCCACCCAGGACCCTGCCGTGGGCCCGCTGGAGCCACCCAGGACCCTGCCGTGGGCCGCGCCGCAGCAAGCCCCCGCTGGAGCCACCCAGGACCCTGCCGTGGGCCCGGCCGCCGCAGCAACAGCCCCGCAGCCCGGCCATGGCAGCACGGCTGGGCCCAACCGCTGCCCCGCGGCACTGCCGGCTGCCCCACGGCCGGGGACCGGCAGCCGGTCCCTGCCCACCGCGGTGCCGTTCCGTCGCGGTCTGCAGGACCCCGGTCAGAAAGGCCGAGGTCCAGCGGCGCGTTGGCAGAACAGGTGTCATGGCAGGCTGCCGCTTCTCGCTGAATGTGGAAGGAGGATCTTCAGACGGGACTTGTTGTGCAGGGTGATGTTCTGGTGGTTTTCACTCGGCCACGCGGTTCTCTTTTCCCACGCGACACGCAGGTTTGTGCCGAGTTGTGGCTGTGGCTGGCGATGGCGTTGGTGCTGCCAGGGCGGCTCCCCTGGGCTGCGGCTGCCGTTAGCGGGCCATGGGTTGGCAGCCACGTTACAGTCTGGTCGTGGCCTTGCTTAGACAGGCCGCTGCACGGGTACCGGATCTCTGCGTCTGGGCCAAAGGCAGGAGCGCAGCGTAGTTTGCGTTGTCAGTCCCAGCCCCGCGCTGGCGCCGGTAGATCGCCGTCAGATCGCGTTGTCCTTCCCCGGCTCACGCAGGAACGAGGATCCGCGGTGCCAGCGTCCTCGGGGCTGACGCCCTTGCACGGAGCTGTTCTCTCCCTCTCCCTGTGTCCCTCGGTAAGGCTGTCTGGTGACACCGCACTTCATCTTTGTTATGGTAATTTAAAATTTTAACAGGTTTATTAATCCTGCAGAATTTATTATAGTCAAACATGAGATATTATGGAGTTGCTATTGTACAAAGCATTTACCCTCGCTGTTGGAATGACTTGTCCTTTGCATTGGCAGACACAGAAACATTCATTTTGTTTCCTAATTAGGAGAGCTGCAATCAGGAACCATGACAGGGTTCAGCTCCTCAGTGTACAGCATGCCAGGTTCCATAGAGCAGGCTTTATGAAATTCTCTTTAATTCAGGAACAGAATATCATTAACTTTGTAAGTGGATGAATACAATGGACAAGCAATTTAATTAACTTCTAACATTGGATGTTGGACAGGAGACAAAATGAAATTATGCACATATTTCTTATGCAGGCAGTCAACCTTGAAAGGGGCTTGATTGTGATGGGTCAGACAGGGGGACAGCTTTGTCCAATTATTTGATGTTTAGTCCTAGAATATGAAATTTGAAATTTGGTACTTTGTAAATCAATCATCTCTTATTTTGAGGCACTTACAAAGGTTCTTTGAGATACAAAACAACCGCCAGTGACTGTGACACGCTAAATACAACCTTTTACCACATGGTACTTTCCTCTTTGGAGATGAGCTGTATAATACTAAGTGAAATGGGCATTAATGCCTCCTCATAAAATTGGATTTCCCATCTTGGGTGTATTATGTAAGAATATATCAATGAAATACTAAATTGATTTAAAGTTTTTTAAATTAAAATTATTTAGAGTCAAGTGAATGTGGTAAGAGTCATCAAAATGAAGCTTTTTTTTTTTTTTTTAATAAAAATATGGTAAAATGTTAAATAGCCAGCAGTGTCTCCCATCTGATGAGCAGCCATCCCAGTTGCCGTAGCATTGCCAGAGGCAGATCCTGTCTCGCACAGCCCGGTCGGGAGCTGGTCCTGGGCTGTGCGGGCGCAGTGCAGCCCCGTTCCTAATCAGTCCCTGTGCTGCCCGCAGAGCGTCCCTGTGCGGATGCAGCTCCGCGCTGTCCTAACCCGCGGGATCCCGCAGAGCGTCCCTGTGCGGATGCAGCTCAGCGCTGTCCTAACCCGCGGGATCCCACAGAGCGTCCCTGTGCGGATGCAGCTCCGCGCTGTCCTAACCCGCGGGATCCCGCAGAGCGTCCCTGTGCGGGTGCAGCTCAGCGCTGTCCTAACCCGCGGGATCCCGCAGAGCGTCCCTGTGCGGGTGCAGCTCAGCGCTGTCCTAACCCGCGGGATCCCGCAGAGCGTCCCTGTGCTGCCCGCAGAGCCCGCGCGGGGCCGGTGGCAGAGTGGCCGCCGGCGTGCAGGAGCAGAGAGGCCGGCAGGAGCTGGCCTGGCCTCGCTGGGCCTGCAGGCCTCTGCCAGGCTTTGCTGCGGCAGCAGGCAGGGCTTTGCCAGGCTTTGCTGCAGCAGCAGGCAGGGCTTTGCCAGGCTTTGCTGCGGCAGCAGGCAGGGCCTCTGCCAGGCTTTGCTGCGGCAGCAGGCAGGGCTTTGCCCTCGCAGCACCTCCCTTCTGCCCTCACAGGCCAGGGAATGTCCCCAGAAGGATGGTCCATGTACTTGGTCTCTTCATGGTTATCAGATACCTGGAACTAGTCCAGATTAGTTTCTGTTCAGTCTGGATCTGCTTCGTCCCGTGTCGATGTTGCTCTCCGCGTCAACGGCTCTCTGGTTGGCTGGCGCTGCTCCTCTGTGGTTTATCTGCAGCTCTCCTTCGGCTGGCTGTGGCCAGCCTGTTCTTCACTTGTGGCGTGACGGGATCCTCTCTGATCCCGAGGGCCCTTTTTCAGCGTGGTCAGACCTGTGACGTGGGACACAGAGCCGTTGCTGTGTTCAGACGGTGCCCGTCACCGGCTGCGTGGCCGCCGCGGTGCCGCGGTGCGCGGCTGTGCCTCCCGTGCCGCGCCGGGGTTGGCGGCGGCCCCGCGCTGCCTGTGCTGCGGGCACAGGAGGACGTGGCAGTAGGAAATACATTCCGCTGTAGGTTATACTCATCAAATGATTACAAAAATAGATGTGAAATAGGATATAGAATATAGCTTGCTTCCTGGAAAACAATACTCTGCACCTTGGTGTTATTTTCTGCAATCTGAGTCTTGAGCTCAGTTTCTCTTGGTTCTTGAACTGTTACCAATATCCACTGGTTGAATCTGTCTCTTTGTACAATATTTTGAGCTCTGTATATTAAGAACTTTTAAGTGCCTGGGGGACATTTTTGCTCTTCACGAGGTTTAACACTGAAATAACCGTTAAGCATTTAACCGCGTATCTCTTCTTAGGTACACTTGTGCTAATTCTGTCTGCTTACAGATAATAATTAGATTGCATTCTCTCCTCCTGTGCTCGGGTCTGCCCGTGGCAGCGCTCGGCTGTGCTCGGGTCTGCCCGTGGCAGCGCTCGGCTGTGCTCGGGTCTGTCCGTGCCGGGGCTCGGCTGTGCTCGGGTCTGCCCGTGGCAGCGCTCGGCTGTGCTCGGGTCTGTCCGTGCCAGCGCTCGGCTGTGCTCGGGTCTGCCCGTGGCAGCGCTCGGCTGTGCTCGGGTCTGTCCGTGCCGGGGCTCGGCTGTGCTCGGGTCTGCCCGTGCCAGCGCTCGGCTGTGCTCGGGTCTGCCCGTGGCAGCGCTCGGCTGTGCTCGGGTCTGTCCGTCTCAGCGCTCGGCTGTGCTCGGGTCTGTCCGTGCCAGCGCTCGGCTGTGCTCGGGTCAGCTCCGAGCCTCTTACCGTGATTGGGACCTCCGGAGTGCTTGTGTACGAGAAACATTAAATAACAGCGTGATTAATGGCTTTGCGACCGTTCTGCTCCGAGTTCGGGAATATTGATAAGTGCCCCTTTATTTTTAACTGTCCAGTATACGTACATTTCCATTTTTGTTGGCTCCTTGTTCTGTCGGTAATCTTCATTTTAAGAAAAAGAACCTCTCTGTGATTTTCTTTATTCAATAATTTTGTAATTGGAATGTTAAATCTCTGTGAAAGGTGCCAGTATCAAACTATGAATATTCTTTGTTAATGTGGTAGAGTACATACGGATTGTTCAGTTACTTACCAGACACATTCATACATAGCTCAGATTTTTTATTATTTTTCCTTCTTAAATGAAGTAGTCACAAAGAATCTGTTAAAATGGAGTATGATTTTTATGGAGAGCAGGCAGCAGGGTGGATGGTGTTAGCTGAAATCCCTGGTTTGACTCGCTGCTGGCAGTTGCTGTCAGCCCGGGGGCCTCGCCGAGCTGCCCGCACACACCAGCTCTGCAACACCGTACGTTTTAATGACGGTTTCTTGATTAAGCATCTGAATGACTTGGGATTATAGCTGTCTTGGAATTTTGAAGCAGTTACTGCATTCTGCCATGAAGATAGCTCTCAACCTTTAGAGAAACCTCGGCAGTTACACCCATGTGAAATCTCTGAGTCTTGATCATGAGTCCAGCAATAAAAAGTAGAAGCTATAAAACTGTACATAGACACTCATGGATCAGTCGTTTCCTGAGCTACATTTAGTTCAGCTATTAAAAAACTCCACACACACCCCCAATTTATTTTTTAATGATTTGGATTGTTTTACTGGTAAGTTTATAGTGACTGTTCGTGTTGCCAGCTCCGTTGGTGTTGGCGTCACACTGGAAAGCAGAGTTCTGAAGAAGCAGGAGAGGAGCGAGGGCGCAGCGCGAGGTGTCGGATTGTCTGGTGCTGCTGAGCTGCAACAGGAAAGACCGTGGCCCTAAAAGGAGCTGAGGATGGTTAGAAATGACCGTGCGCGTTCTGTTGGCCCGCTGGAGCTGGGAACGGGGCCGTGCGGGGTGACCCAGCCGGCGGCAGAGCACGAGGGGTGATCCGGCCGGCGCAGCGCGGGGTGATCCGGCCGGCGCAGCGAGGGGTGATCCCGCCGGGACAGCGCGGGGTGATCCGGCCGGCACAGCGCGGGGTGATCCCGCCGGGACAGCGCGGGGTGATCCGGCCGGCGCAGCGCAGGGTGATCCCGCCGCCGGCGCAGCGCGGGGTGATCCGGCCGGCGCAGTGCGAGGTGATCCCGCCGGCGCAGCGCGGTCAGGCGCACAGCGGCACGGCCAGAGTCAGCTCCATAAAATGTATAGACTGCAAACAAGTTAGAACTTTTAAAGTCCAACCCAGCACGTGGAGATTAATGTAGAAACGCAGCAGAATCTTTGCGGGTGGTGTAATTAGTACAGCAAGCGGGCGCTGAGGCTTCAGGCAGCGCAGCGCGGCCGGGTCTGTGCCAGCGCGGCTGCGATCCCCTGTGCAGCACATGTGCAGTTCATGGCGGCACACGTCACGTCGCTCTGGTTTTGTGGAGTGAGTGTCTTCAGTACCAGTCCTGTCAGTGGTTTTGCTCAAGTGAACAATCCAATTTGCTTTAACGAGAGTGTCCCGTGTAACTAGGCAGGTATCTTTAGCAGAGCCCGAGTTACAGTCCAGCAACAGAGTTTTTCGAGTTTGTCATTTAATATTTGGACCCCAGTCACTTTTACACTTTATTAAAGGTGTAATTATTCAAATACTGTTGAAATTAACCTGATAACCTGTATTTGAGATACGAAGCCGGGAAAACAGTGTGTAATTGTTTGGAATGGCCGGGCTGGGGCTCCGGCTGCCTGCGCGTCAGCTGGATGGGGAAGCAATAGCAGTTTAATTGTATGTACTCGAGCTGATAAGTCCAATTCAGGAGATGATAAATTGCTGGACACCTAATTTGTTTGCAAATAAAAAGTGATAGACTGTTTTATAATGAGTTAATTTGTTTTTTTAACCTTGAATGAATAATAGACGTTTAGTGTTAATTTAGCTGTATGGGATCAAGCAGCCTATGAACAGAGTTGACAAGCATATACTTTAACATCACTTATTATTGGTAGTTACTTTGTTGGTGGCTATTTCTGCGCGTTAGAGCCAGTCTGCCCTTGCTTCGTGCGCTTTCTTCATTCCTTGGGAAGTGACAGTTGTATCAAAATTGACTTTTTCGAGGCAAACTCGGGTCAGCTGTTTTCACAGTGTTTCTGGGCTGCCACACAAATCCAAGGCAGCCTGTGGCTTGTTTCCCGGCAGAGCTCTAGAGCTGGTTCGCCATTGCTGTCCCGGTGGCAGTGTCCCGGTGGCAGTGTCCCCGTGGCAGTGTCCCCGTGGCAGTGTCCCTGCACACGGGTGCAGCGCTGAGCGGGCACAGCTAGTTGCTCTGTCACGCTCGGGTACCCACAGCCCCTCGGCCTCCTGCCCACAGCCCGGCCCTGGCGTGCTGGGCTGGCCCGGGGAGCGGGGCCGGGCACAGAGTGGTCCCAGCACGGCATGGGGCACAGAGCGGGCCCAGCACGGGGCCGGGCACAGAGTGGTCCCAGCATGGGGCAGGCCCGGCGCAGAGCGGGCCCAGCGCGGTGTGTCCGATGGGGCGGCCCGGGCAGGCCCGGCACAGAGCGGGCCCAGCGCGGTGTGTCCGATGGGGCGGCCCGGGCAGGCCCGGCGGGCAGGCGCTGTCGTGGCGGGTACCTGCAGGGCCTGAGCTGTTTCCCATCTCGGATTTTGCTGTTTGAAGTCTCTTAAAGTTCCTTGCGACATAAGTGGCCCCGATAAGGTGTGCCCGTATCGCACCCGATAACAGCACTTTATGTCCATTATTGCCTTCCTGTCTGGAGCTGCTGCAGGTTCTGTTCGCCGTGTTTCCCGTGACTGAAGCGGGGCAGCCAATAGAGTGTATTTTACTAATGGGAAACGAATAGGTGCTCGTGGTGCGGGGTTCACGAACACGTGGAGTACGCCCGGTGCCGATAAGGGCTTCCTGACACCGCGCCGCCCGCGCCGCCGGGCCCCGGTAAATGGGTTCCCTGGACCGCGCCGATACCGCAGGTTAAACATTGCAAAAGTTGGCTTGAACTTTGGCTTTAAATATGCATTAAAGCTAATTATGGATTTTATGACTACATGAATTACAGTTTCTGTGTCATCATCAGCAATTTATTTTAAATTTATTTAAAGCAATCTTTCTATATTAGCTTTATCACGTTTAGTGAGGTAACGCAGTAAATGTTTACTCTCTACAGCAATTAAACTTTTATTCAGGTATTTCCTTTATGCATTAAATTTCCACAGCTGAAATGACGTACTTGAAAAAGAAATTATGCCAATTACCTGTTAAAAAAATACATAGCTGTTTAAATCTTCAGGCTTTTGTGGCAAGGTTTCTGTATAATCGAAGGAACAGTGTTTTCGATAGTGTCAGATGCGTCATCCATCAGAGCCAACTTCTTCATCTTGCCATCAATTCCAGTTTTTCCAGATGAGTCTTTCGCTGTGGAATAAGGAAAGAAATGTCCAGTATCGTACTGAGTATCGTTCTGAACCCGTTGAAAAGCAGCGAACATTGAACTGCAGTCTTCTAGCAGAGAAGATACGGGGGTTTTCTCCGCAGTACTGATTTGGGGGGACAATCAAAGCTCTCCAGTTACCCCGTGCTCAGTCCAGGGGAAGTCTGCTGCGTTCCACAGCCGCAGCACAGCCCCGTAATGCGCTGGGACAGCGTGCGGGGACAGCGCTGGGACAGCGCTGGGACAGCGTGCTGGGGACAGCGCTGGGACAGCGTGCGGGGACAGCGCTGGGACAGCGTGCGGGGACAGCGCTGGGACAGCGCTGGGACAGCGCTGGGACAGCGTGCTGGGGACAGCGCTGGGACAGCGTGCGGGGACAGCGCTGGGACAGCGCTGGGACAGCGTGCAGGGGACAACGCTGGGACAGCGTGCGGGGGACAGCGCTGGGACAGCGTGCGGGGGACAGCGCTGGGACAGCGTGCGGGGGACAGCGTGCTGGGGACAGCGCTGGGACAGCGTGCGGGGGACAGCATGCGGGGGACAGCGCTGGGACAGCGTGCTGGGGACAGCGCTGGGACAGCGTGCGGGGGACAGCGTGCGGGGGACAGCGCTGGGACAGCGTGCTTGGGACAGCGTGCTTGGGACAGCGTGCTGGGGACAGCGCTGGGACAGCGTGCGGGGGACAGCGCACTGGGGACAGCACAGGACAGCCTGGGGCCACACAGGAAACTGTCCCTGGGCTGCCTGCAGGATTTCGTGGGCAAGTCTAAGTGGTTGATTTTAAGAGCTTTTAAAGCAAAGCTGTTTAGTTACCGTAGGTAGGGGAGACAGAAGGATAATCGGCAATCACTGTTAACATTGTTGTGCGTTTCTAAGCTACTTGGCCAAACTAAAAATTGTTATTGTTCATGACCATCCTATCTGACTTTAAAGTTTGCTTTCTGCTCTGTTTGTTAGGGTGTATAAACATGTATATTCATGCTGTTCACAGTGCCTGAACTCCTCTGTGAAGCAGAATGTGCGTGAACTGAAGTGGCGGCGCAGGCAGCAGCGTGTGGCGCTTCCTCGGTTGGAATTTTTGGGAGGTGACCTGTTTGGGGTGGTCGATGGTTCCCGCTGTGTTCCTGTGTTACGTTACTCAGATGCCGTATGTACGGCTGCTGCTCTGTGTGCCACTGCATCCTTCTCCAAAGAATGTTAACATTGTAGATAAGAAAATCAAGCAAAGGTCTATACTTCAAATAAGTATCATTTACATTTATCATTAAACTGTCATTTTATGAGAAAGAAATTGAATCAATAGAATCTCCTAAACAAAAGGACCTGAAATAAAGGGTTTTTTTACTTAGATTCCATTGTGTTATGGGAGTGCATTGTAACTGCACTCGGTCATTTTAACACGTTAGCGTTTGTGTACAGAAGGCGATGAGGTCCGGAGCGGAGCGGAAGGAGGCGCAGCCGTGCTCTCCCATCTCAGCCGTGCTCTCCCTCCATCTCAGCCGTGCTCTCCCTCCATCTCGGCCGTGCTCTCCCTCCATCTCGGCCGTGCTCTCCCTCCATCTCGGCCGTGCTCTCCCTCCATCTCGGCCGTGCTCTCCCTCCATCTCGGCCGTGCTCTCCCTCCATCTCGGCCGTGCTCTCCCTCCATCTGAGCCGTGCTCTCCCTCCATCTGAGCCGTGCTCTCCCTCCATCTGAGCCGTGCTCTCCCTCCATCTCAGCCGTGCTCTCCCTCCATCTCAGCCGTGCTCTCCCTCCATCTCAGCCGTGCTCTCCCTCCATCTCAGCCGTGCTCTCCCTCCATCTCAGCCGTGCTCTCCCATCTCAGCCGTGCTCTCCCTCCATCTCAGCCGTGCTCTCCCTCCATCTCAGCCGTGCTCTCCCATCTCAGCCGTGCTCTCCCATCTCAGCCGTGCTCTCCCTCCATCTCAGCCGTGCTCCTGCCCGCGGCTCCGGCCCGCGGGGGCGGCACCGCGGTGCCCGGAGCCGCACGGGCCTCGCCCAGCCCTGCGCACCACGAGCGGGCGCTCGCTGCCGCGGCCGCCCGGCCAAGCTCCTGCTGCAGAGCTCTTCAGAACCGGTCTGTGAAAACGCAGGTAAAGCTGTCAGAAGTTAAGCAGTGAGCGAATCAGAATGCTCAGAAAGAAAGTTGTACCTTGAGCACAAGCGGCAGTATTATTTTTAGTAGAATCCTGGCGTCTAAATAAAGCAGGGTTGGAGCATCTTGGTTCCTCTTGGTTTACTTACTGGCCTGTTACAGAACTCATAGTCGTGACACCTATATTTGCATTTTCTCCTGTCTTTAAAATCATTTGTGCCTGATTTGGATAGGCCGCTATCTCCAGTCATTTATTTCCGTTAACCTTTCCCATCTCGGCTGTGGCGAGGGCAGTTCTGGTGAGGATGAAGGGACGGACGTTTCAACGATAAAGGCACGTTCTGCGGCCACGGGCCTTGAGGAACAGGAGAGTTCCCCTGACAGCGTTCAGGTGTTGTGGGTAGGTTGAACTGGCCACGTTACTGACGTAGCCCAGGATTTCCATTCCAGGATCCTGTTTTCATTCCCTTTATAATTTTTTGGACCATTTGGGATGATACTTTTCTGATACTTTTCAGATGTTTGTCAAGGCTCTTTTTTTTTTTCCCTTCTGGAGCCCACATTAGCAGCTCTGGTGAAGCCGTGTCCTTATAGTGAGCTCCTAAAGAGTGATACGTTAGTGCGGTACATGAAGTTCTGTGATGCAGAACCGCCCCATGAGACGCCTGCTCGTCCGAGTCCAGGAACCCGGGGACGGTCACCACCCTCACCGGTCCCTGCAGACTGGGGTGCCGTGGCTGGGCCTGGGGTGTCCTGGCTGGGCCTGGGGTGTCCTGGCTGGGACTGGGTTGCCATCGCTGGGACTGGGGTGCCATCGCTGGGGCCTGGGGTGTCCTGGCTGGGCCTGGGGTGTCCTGGCTGGGCCTGGGGTGTCCTGGCTGGGCCTGGGGTGTCCTGGCTGGGCCTGGGTTGCCATCGCTGGGACTGGGTTGCCATCGCTGGGACTGGGTTGCCATCGCTGGGACTGGGGTGCCATGGCTGGGCCTGGGGTGCCATGGCTGGGCCTGGGTTGCCATCGCTGGGCCTGGGGTGTCCTGGCTGGGACTGGGGTGTCCTGGCTGGGACTGGGGTGCCATCGCTGGGACTGGGGTGTCCTGGCTGGGCCTGGGGTGCCATCGCTGGGACTGGGGTGTCCTGGCTGGGACTGGGGTGTCCTGGCTGGGACTGGGGTGTCCTGGCTGGGACTGGGGTGCCATCGCTGGGACTGGGGTGCCGTGGCTGGGACTGGGGTGCCGTGGCTGGGACTGGGGTGTCCTGGCTGGGACTGGGGTGTCCTGGCTGGGCCTGGGGTGCCATCGCTGGGACTGGGGTGCCATGGCTGGGCCTGGGGTGTCCTGGCTGGGCCTGGGGTGTCCTGGCTGGGCCTGGGGTGCCCCGTCGGCCCCGCGCGCTGACCGCGGCCCAGCCCCCGCTGTGCGTCAGGCTGGCTGTGACGCCACGTCCCCGCGGAGCACCGTGCCACTGCTCTCTGCCGCCCGCGATCCCCGCGCTGGCGTGTCCGAGCGCTGTCCGAGCGCAGTCAGACAAGGGCGCTCTAACGCACGGCTCGCTGCCTTTCCACTGAATTCACAGTTGGGACCGCATGCGTTTTTCTTTATGTTTTTTAATTGGGGACTTTGTAAGTGAGTTTAGGGTAGTTATTTTCAAGTACAACAATTGACTTTTACCTGTAGCTTGTTTGTGATTTTAAGACTTTTATCTAGTTTTTGTTCTCTGACAAAATACACTTTTCCCTACAAAAAATCCTTTGTAAACATGCTGCTATTTTTAAAATCCAGGAGCCAGAGCATAGTGAAAGTTTAGCCTGGGACAGCAGCGTTCCCTATTGCTGGTGACAATTCTTCAGTTAGGTAGCAATGTTTTTACCTTAGGCCAGGATTTATTTTGTTCTGGCGGGTGTCCTGTTGCAGGACGGTGACCCTTGAGTCCCCTGCAGCAGCACCTCCTGCTCTTTCCTGCCTGCCTCCTCCGTGCTGCGAGCAAAGCAAAGGCCTGCGGGAGGCTGACTGCGTGCAGGGAGGCGTCCTCGTCGGTTCAGTGTGTGACGGTGTTTTCTGTTGGATGGACTGGTGTCAAGGAGATGGGCAGGACCTCGTGTTTGTGCGTCTGACAAATCAGCAAGTGTTTAACCTCTGGATGCGCAGCGTCTCACACGTAACGGGCAGCCCCCGCAGCGCAGCGTGCTCTGCCGGGAGGGCCCTGTGGTACGGGTGAAGGACACGTGACACCAGACCATCGCTTCTGTTCGGTGTGGTGCTTCTTTTGTACTTGTCAGCAAGAGTTTGCCCAGGGGCCGGCTGCTTCCCCCCAGCTTCTGTTGAGTGCATCAGATGTGTTTACAGGCTCATCAAATTCTCATTCAGAATTTATACGCTGTTTCTATTCCTTTATAAAGTCTGTTTACACTACTTTTTCCTTTCTCACTTGGTTTTCCTTCACTCTCGTTAGCTGGGAGCAGACAGTGTATTATGTGGTGGTTGGGGCGGGAGGCAGGCGGGCTGGTCCCTGCAGGGGAGCTGTGCAAGCTGCAGGACAGGGAGGCGTTCCCGCAGGCTGCGTGGGAGGCTGTGGAAGCCTCTTGTGCACAGGTTTGGGGTGCAAGTTTGTATAGAGAATTGTTTATCAGCCATCGCCTAAATGTGGAGCTTTCAAAGCCTGGCAAGTGCTGTGGTGGAGGAGCAGCCCGTTGGGTGGCAGCAGGGCTGTTTCTGGTGCTGCCCGCGTCCCAGGAGCGGCCCGGCTCGCGTGCGGGTGCCAGGCCTGGCGGGTGGCCCCGCCGTGGAGAGCTCGTCCCGTCAGCGCTGCCGCCTCCGCAGCCGCCTCCGCAGCCGCCTCCGCAGCCGCCTCCGCGCCGCACGGTCTGTGCGGGTCCCCATGCCGTTGCTCTATCGCACGAGGCACTGCGGCTCTGCGGTGGAGCGCGGGGCCACGGGATCCCCGAGCTCTGAGCAGGGTCCCGGGAAAGGAGCGGTAACAGTTGTCAGACGTGGGGAGCTCGGGGCGCGTTTCCTGCTGTCTCGCGGGAGCCGAGCGCAGGCCCAGTGGCCAGGGCGCAGCATCGGCCGTGGTGCCGGTTCAGCCCGTCCGTGCCGGCGCTGCGGGGCTGAGCCGTGCACAGCGCTGTCCTGGAGCCACACACCTTCCTGCAGTCCATGAGGGACTGAGCGTTAAGATCTCAGACGGCTTCAGAAAACAGGGAGGTACTTGAGTATTTGTAAGGAAGAGCTACTGATATTGTGCTGAATGTGGGTGGGCTTCGGTATGCTTGTGCAACCGATGTGCCGAGCTGGAGTTTGTAAGGTTCTCTGAGCGCAGCAGAGATCACTTCTGTGTTTGCATGCTCCGCTCTGTCATGGACTAATCATTAGAACTGTCACTGAATTCCGTGGTTGGATTAGGTCACTGTTTGAAAAAGATGAAGAGTAGTTGCTCAGGACTGGATCGGTGAAGGAGTTACAAGTCCTGTCTAAACCCAAGCTACGAACACATAGTATTTTGTTTTCAATAGTAACTCAAATTCGTCGTGTGTTGTTGTGGGCACTACACTGTTTCTGCTCAGGAGCACATCAGTTCTGCCGTGTCAGGGAACCGCAGTGTGCACACGCTGCAGCCCCCCCCGGCGTCTGTGTGCTCTGCGTCAGCAGGAGAGCAGGTTGTGGGGCCGCGGGACGGACACGCTGCCTGTCGGGTCACTGTCCGTACCGCCCAACGCGGAACAGGCGCAGCGGCCCCTGCGCACAGTCGCACCCTGTCGGGTGTGGTGTCACACCTGCTCTGCCGCGCAGGAGGGCGGCCACGCCGGCGCTCAGCGGCCGGGCTGCGCACCAGGCGCCTTCGCTTTGCTCCGGAAGTGAAGCAGAAATGGTCAGGGTTTCCTGGAAGAGCCGCGCGGGGGGGATCGGTGCTGGGGACGGTGCGGTCGGTGTCGCTCACTGCGCCCGGCCGGCCGGTGTTCCCGGAGCACGGCTGGCGATGGTGCCCTCGCCGTGGTCGGTCAGCCGCAGGGGATCGGCTTTATAATGCCTTAAAAACTTCAGAGAAGCACCAGAGGAAATGAATACTTTTATAGATCTCTAAAATGTAAAAATTAGTAATGCTATTTATTAGTAATTTAATTTCTTCTGATTTTTTGTTCGTGGGGGTTTTTGGTTTTGTTGTAATTGGAAAGCAGGATACTTTAGTAGGCCCATGTAGATATGTTTATAATTCCTCATTGTTTCTTACAGGCTCTGGGAAGTTTCTACTTTCTTCATGAATCTTTGAAAAACATCTACCAGTTTGATTTTAAAGGTAAGCGAAGGAACTAGAAGTTGTTAACTGGCTTTGTACATCAAGGCACCGTTCCTGTTGTCTTTCCTGTGGTGCGCAGCCGTTTGGCACAGTGTGCAGATGTCTGTGTAACGCGTGCGAGTCCACTGACAGCAGACGGCACTTTTCTTGGCTTTTATAGGCCTCGTGGAAGAAGTCAATGGGCCGGGCACAGGTTGAACGCGGTGCATTAATCATTCCCGTGCAGACGGGCCTTTGGATCCATAGAGAGCCCCGGTGGTTTCAGACGAGCTCTGAATGGCCACAAGGTTCTTCCATGTACATCAGCTCTAGGAGCAAGACCTCCCGTGTCCAGCAGTGCTGGTCATTGTGCAGTGCAGCTGAGGTGGATTGATGGCGAACGTTACCCTGGAGCAGTGCAGGGCAGCACGACGTGTCATTCTTTTCAACCCACATTGATCCGTCAGGTTGGAGGTCTTGCTAAATCTCGGAAGTTTAAGAGCCTAGGCAATGCACATTAAATATTGGAAATATCATAGAAAATTATTGAATGCTTCCTGCAGTCTATAGAGAAAAGATTACATACAGTTCATATTATTTCAGTTGAGAAGTGTCTGTATATTAAATAAAAAAATTTCTGAGCTTCATTTAGCTGACTGGGCTGAACCACATTAGTTCCACATCCAGCATCCCATTAATTTGAGACGCTGTTCAAACGGTGGTAACTATGGAGAGAACTAATTGTCTTAATTATATAGATTCATTATTTTTGTTCTCAGCAGAGACAGATCCTCTCTGCTCATGTAATTGAGGGTACAGGGTCTTCCTTCCCTGAGATATGTGAATGGTTGTTCCACGCGTACAGCAATTCCAGATTCAGCCACCATAAGTCCTCCTGTCGTCATCAGTTTCGACGCGGAAGGAAAATCTCAGCTACGATGTCAGAGGCAGTTCAGAGTAGATTTTGTTTCTGAGAGACTGTACTGGAAACCTCAGTGGTGACGTGGGGACTTGATAGAGGTCACGTCCAGCCTGTGTCCCGAGCTGGAGGGCTTGTGCAGACACTGCTAACGGTAGCACAGGGTGTTTCCAAGAGACAGGCCCAAGTTGCAGTCGCCAGCACTCGGAATCGGGTCCCGTTTTGAGCCCCGCGTTGCCGGGCGGGCTGCGTGCGGCCAGCGGTGCCGGGGAACGGGCGCTGCGCTCTGCTCGGGCATCCGTGTCCCAGGCCCTCAGTGTTCCCTCTGCTGTGCAAGTGGCTTCGTGCATCAGTAATGTGCACGTGAACGTGTGCAGCGAGCTCTGGACTCCGACACCCTTGTGGAGCACCGGGGAGCCGCTGGGGAGCAGCTGCGGAGCACCAGGGAGCATGGGGGAGCACTGGGGAGCACTGGGGAACCACCGTGGCGCACCGGGGAGCAGCCGCGGAGCACCGAGGAGCAGCCATGGAGCGCCGGGGAGCAGCCATGGAGCGCCGGGGAGCAGCCATGGAGCACCGGGGTGCAGCCGCAGAGCACCGGGGAGCAGCCGCGGAGCACCGGGGTGCAGCCGCAGAGCACCGCGGAGCAGCCGCGGAGCACCGGGGAGCAGCCGCGGAGCAGCCGCAGAGCACCGGGGTGCAGCCGCAGAGCACCAGGGAGCAGCCGCGGAGCACCGGGGTGCAGCCGCAGAGCACCGGGGAGCAGCCGCGGAGCACCGGGGAGCAGCCGCGGAGCACCGGGGAGCAGCCGCGGAGCAGCCGCAGAGCACCGGGGTGCAGCCGCAGAGCACCGCGGAGCAGCCATGGAGCACCGGGGTGCAGCCGCAGAGCACCGGGGTGCAGCCGCAGAGCACTGGGGAGCAGCCGCGGAGCAGCCGCAGAGCACCGGGGTGCAGCCGCAGAGCACCAGGGTGCAGCTGTAGAGCGCCGGGGAGCAGCCGCGGAGCGCCGGGGAGCAGCCGCGGAGCGCCAGGGAGCAGCTGCAGAGCACCGGGGAGCAGCCGCGGAGCCGCCGCGCTGCTCCAGTCCCAGCTCCAGCTCCCTCCCCTGCCTGGAGCTCCTCTGCGTCCTGCGACAGCGGCCTTAGGAGAAGAGGGGCTTTCTGAGCTTGTTAATTGTTGATTAACAGCTTTTTCACTGCCAAACAGCTTCTAAAAGAAAATACAAGGATTTTAAAAAGTGAGAAAATTGAAGGAAAAAGTGTAGGGGAAAATAATTAATATGAAGGAAATAAACAGATATTTTTTCCAGAAAATAAACACTTTAAGTGTTCGGTGCTTTGTTTTCCTTGGGAAAACCTTACAAAGCCAGATGAGGTGTGGACCGTGCACACAAAGACGTGTTTGGCCCAGTCATCCCTTGGGAGGAAAAGGCTCCGAACACAATCTGAAGGCGAGAGGAGCGGCGCTGAGCGGTGTCGTGAGCCCCCCGCTGCTCTCAGCGCGGAGCGGGGTCAGCTCCCGCTGTCGGCTTGGTGGGAGGCGGGCCCGCAGCTCCCATCGCTCAGGGGAGCGCACAACCTGCCTCTTCTCTCATGACTTTCGACGTCTTCACAGTGTATTAAGCTCTTAAATCAGAGGAAAAATCCAAATGGATACGAACGTTCTCTGCACAAAAATCATTATGAAATTCTGATGCATGCAAAAAATAGATGTTTATGTGCGATTCAATATTCCCGTAGTGTCCCTGTATCTTTTCAAAATTCTGCACACAGCTGATGTGACTGAACACAGCCTTTGGATTGTCTCTGTTTGTCAGTTCTCGGGAAGAGGTATTTGAGATTTAACACGAGAACAGTTTTCCCTGCGGCCCCGCATGTCACCCCGCCGCAGCACGGGAGCCGTTGGGCTGCGTTTGCAGCGGCCGGCGCCGCGGGTGCCCGCTGCGGCAGCCGCCACCGGCCGTGTGTGTGGCGGCCGTGCTCTGCGCAGCAGCGGGACCAAGGACAGGTGGGTCCAGAAGCAGAACCTCTCGTTCATGAGCTGTGTGGATCCGTGGGTTGATTGCTAAGGCTGTTCCTGTGTGATGTAACCGTTCGTTAAAGACTTGGGAAGTGATGTGCCTCACCACTGTCTCCTCACAAGCACAGCACCCGTCCCAGCGCCAACCTCACCGGTCGGTCTGCAGGGTCAGAACCCGGTGTGGGGTTCGAAGGGAGCGAGTCCAGTTCATCTTCTCACATCCCCAGAACAAGGCTTTTCCTGTCGTGGTTTGAAACAACCTGACCAGGAGAACCGATGCAGGTCTAGTATCAGTGAAGGCCATTCAGAAATAAGGCCCTTTCTTTTACTCTAAGGGTTTTCAAGTGACTGTGCAAATAACGCTGAGTTGACTGAGCTACGTGCGTGAGCACAGACCGTTTCAGGAGGAAATAAGGAAAAAAGAATGCCGTTTTGTCCTGAGATCTGATATTTGGTTTTTAATGCCTTTCAGTCACTTCCCTGATGAAGGCCCAGCCAGCAGAAGCCGGGTGGCCAGTGTTGCTGACCGCCGGGCTGGATGCGGCCGACACAGGGACATGGGCTGGTTGTCAGAACTGCCCGTCGTGCCAGGTGTGGAGACCTGGGTCGTCATTACAGCTCCAACACCGACAGTGCTCTGGTGGTAGCGCCAGCACTGGTACAAGCCGGAACGCTCGTGCGCGGCGGAGCGGTCCCCGTTTCCCGAACAGCTCCGTGCTGCGCGTTTGACTGAGACGCGAACACCACCTGTGTGGCGCCTCTGCTTGGCCAGCGAGGGCTGTGAGTTGCTTGTGATGTTAGAGATATGTATGTTAATTTTGGTTTATATCTCTTCCTAGCTAAGAAGTATAAAAAAGTTACTGGGAAAGAAATCTACTCGGACACCTTGGAAAGCACGCCGATGCTGGAGAAAGAGAAGTTCCCGCAGGATTATTTCCCTGAGGTACGTACCGTCCTGTGGAGCGTTCCCGAGCACCAGCTGGACTCTGGTTTGCTCTGATTACTTAGAGTAGCTACTCTCAGTAACGTAAATAAGGTCAGAATTGAGTCTTGGGTTTTTGTTTGTTTGTCAGTTTCTTGTTGCCTCTAGTATATGTTCTCAATCATTGCATGGATTTACCATATTCAAACGGAGTCCTTTGTATGGTAGGAAGTCCTTGTGAAGGATGGAGACAGTAATGAAGACTCATTTGCGCGTTTAAAAGCCGTGCGCAGGTCTGGTGCAGGGAGCCCCACGGCCGGGCAGGGAGCCCCACGGCCGGGCAGGGAGCCCCATGGCCATGCAGGGAGCCCCACGGCCGGGCAGGGAGCCCCACGGCCATGCAGGGAGCCCCACGGCCATGCAGGGAGCCCCACGGCCGGGCAGGGAGCCCCACGGCCATGCAGGGGGTCCCAGGGCCGGGCAGGGAGCCCCACGGCCAGGCAGGGAGCCCCACGGCCGGGCAGGGAGCCCCACGGCCATGCAGGGAGCCCCACGGCCATGCAGGGGGCCCCAGGGCCGGGCAGGGAGCCCCACGGCCATGCAGGGAGCCCCACGGCCAGGCAGGGAGCCCCACGGCCATGCAGGGAGCCCCACGGCCGGGCAGGGAGCCCCACGGCCAGGCAGGGAGCCCCACGGCCATGCAGGGAGCCCCACGGCCGGGCAGGGAGCCCCACGGCCAGGCAGGGAGCCCCACGGCCGGGCGGGAGCCCCACGGCCATGCAGGGAGCCCCACGGCCATGCAGGGAGCCCCACGGCCGGGCAGGGAGCCCCACGGCCGGGCAGGGAGCCCCACGGCCGGGCAGGGAGCCCCACGGCCATGCAGGGAGCCCCACGGCCGGGCAGGGAGCCCCACGGCCGGGCAGGGAGCCCCACGGCCGGGCAGGGAGCCCCACGGCCATGCAGGGAGCCCTACGGCCATGCAGGGAGCCCCACGGCCGGGCGGGGAGCCCCACGGCCGGGCGGGGAGCCCCACGGCCATGCAGAGAGCCCCACGGCCGGGCGGGGAGCCCCACGGCCGGGCAGGGCCCGCGCTGCCCTCGCTCCCTTCCTGTTCCCTTACGAACCGGCCAGTGCCGTGTGTTCGGAGGTGAAGTCGTGTCGGACCAGGAGCGCCGGCTCAGCTCAGGGGTCGTGCTGAAGGGCCGTTGTGTGTGCACGTGCAATCTTTGCCTGCAGTTCTCTGCAGTTTAATTCACTCATTTTTAATTTCTTAAGAACATCTAGAACGTGGGTGTTTAATGGTGTTTGCTATAAGCCAAGAGAATGAATTTGTTGAATTCCTGCAACATTTGTGGTACTACTTTAGTATAAGGAGGAACTAAACAAAGTTTGAAAATTAACGTAGAATTTGTAAATATACACACTTAGAGATATTTATGTTGCATCAATAATTACAGGGTTCATGGGATGTGGGTTATCCCTTTTCTTTACTTTGATATTAAATTATTTGGGTTTGTATTCTGTATGTCTCTACTGGAGGGAAACTGCCTTTGACGTAATTTTACCAGCTTTAACCTCCTGTGAATAGGTGTCTTAAGTACTTCTTGGCAGGGAAGTGCTCTGTCATTCGGAAGGAGCTTCGGGCAGTTCCTTGGGTTCGTTTCTCTCCTCAGCGGCAGGGGACGGTGGCCGCAGGGTGACGGCAGCGGGGTGACGGCAGCGGGGTGGCTGCAGCGGGGTGGCTGCAGCGGGGTGGCTGCAGCGGGGTGGCTGCAGCGGGGTGACGGCAGCGGGGTGACGGCAGCGGGGTGACGGCAGCGGGGTGGCTGCAGCGGGGTGACGGCAGCGGGGTGACGGCAGCGGGGTGGCTGCAGCGGGGTGACGGCAGCAGGGTGACGGCAGCGGGGTGACTGCAGCCCGGCGGTGCTGCCGGGTGCCGTGGTGCAAAGGAGAACGCTGAGCACCGGCGTGCGCAGTGTCACCCCAGCGGCAACAGCCCGAGTTACGGACTGTTCCTCCATACCAGCGGCACTGATTTCCATTGCAGTTTCATCGTGAGACTGGCAAATGCGTAACTTGCTCAGCATGGTTTGTTGCCGCCTCTTACGTGAACAGTTCTGCACCATCTCCTGGAGAACCCCCGGCCTGGGTCCCAGGGGGTGTGTTGGGTGTCCGGGTGCTCGGGGATCAGCTGCTCCCTTGGCTGGGCGTCAGAGCCAGAGCGTCTCCATTCATTGCGTGCTGCAGCCCTGTGGTAGGGACAGGGCTGGTGGGCCCAGAACCCAAAAAGCAGCTAAATACCTTTGGAGGGTCTGATACCTTCACCCTGTTCCATTTGTTACATTATCTTAAATAACATTCCTAAGGAGAAGCACCGTGTTCTGGTATTGGCAGGGATGCTCTTTACCTGGAGGAAGAATCAACAGGAGAAGAGAAAACCCACAAACACTCCCATTTAAGGTAGGAGCAGGTCCCTGGAGCACCTCAGGAGCTGAACTCCGCTCCTGCGGCGCACAGCTGGTGCTGGTGGTGCCGCAGGACCCGGAGCGGGGTCGGATTGCAGGGCCCCGCAGCGGGCAGAGCACGACCCGGGCTGTGCAGGGCGCGGGCGGCACGGCTGTTCTCTGCGTCTCCGGGCTGTTCTCTGCGGCTCCGGGCTGTTCTCTGCGGCACGGCTGTTCTCTGCCGCTCCGGGCTGTTCTCTGCGGCTCCGGGCTGTTCTCTGCAGCTCCGGGCTGTTCTCTGCGGCACAGCTGTTCTCTGCGGCTCCGGGCTGTTCTCTGCGGCTCCGGGCTGTTCTCTGCGGCTCCAGGCTGTTCTCTGCGGCTCCGGGCTGTTCTCTGCGGCACGGCTGTTCTCTGCGGCTCCGGGCTGTTCTCTGCGGCTCCGGGCTGTTCTCTGCGGCTCCGGGCTGTTCTCTGCGGCACGGCTGTTCTCTGCGGCACAGCTGTTCTCTGCGGCTCCGGGCTGTTCTCTGCGGCTCCGGGCTGTTCTCTGCGGCTCCGGGCTGTTCTCTGCGGCTCCGCGCTCGTCCCCGCCCACGGCGCAGGCCCAGCCAGCGCGGTTCCGTGGGAACTGAAAAGGTAGAGAAGAATTGGAGTGATTTTTACAGTAGGCAGATTTTCATTTTAGACTGAAGACCAAAGAGTCTCGAGCACACATGGGTCACAGGAACATCCAAGAGCCAGCGCTGGCATAGTTTGGGTTCTCACATACGTGTTTCTGTTTTTAAAGCTAAAATTAATCTTGTTGTCACCTATTTTCTTTCTAGACAAGTGTTGGTGATAGAAGTGCTAATTCAAAGGCCACAAAATAATGAGTATTTTGAAAATGCGGGTTGGCACAGCAGAATGCGCGGGCAGCGGCCCTGGCCAAACGCTCCGTTCACACGCTCGTGTGTGTTGTAGCCAGACTTCTCGTATCACATTTGCAATGTTTTGTGTGAGAAGTGGCTTAAGACTGATTCCTTTTATTACTGCTGCTTAAGGATGATCTAAAAGTAATTACAATGATTGAGGCATAATGCAATTCAAAATAATTACAGCGCAGTGCATATAAAACTAACAAAACTTTCTGCCGTGATTGATGGCTCCTCTTGGCCGCGCGTGAGCCTCCAACGACGCCGCTGGGAGCACCACTCCACATAATGTTACCCATTGAAAAAGCACATTTGTGTAGTCTATCAGCCCTGAGTAATTTTTTTTTCCCCATAGTGAGAAATTGGTTGTTATCATAGATCACAGATACTGCTCAGAGCTCTTATGAAAGATGAATTAATTTCACTAATGCTTTAATGCAAACCTTTCATGGGGAAGGCTGTATGGTGATAACCTTACCGCGGTCTCTCCTTTCTCAATGATGATTTATGTTGTCTTTTAGTAGATGAAACTGCCTGTATTCACAATCCATCTGCTGCTAAAGGAATCCTATTAACAGAGGCTCTGAGAAGAGACTTAATACCCCGAGGTGAAAGATGTGGTGTCCCTGTGTGGGACACCAGGGAGGGATATTTTTGCCATTCCAAGACGCAGATCCCTCTCCAGGAGCGTGCGGGTGGCCGTGTCCCCCGCCGGGTTTTGTGCTGGCTTACAGGGGGCGGATCAGCTACCGACTGTCCGCTGAAGTCAAAATAGAGATTGTCGGTTTGAAATCTGCCATAGGAAACAGTTTTCTCTCTCCTCCTTCAACACAGGTCTTCCTTAAGCTCTGTTTCCAAAAGCTTCTTCTTTCCAAATACCGTATTTGGAAATACTAAAGCACATCAATGACCCACTGCTGCTTGTGTTGCTGCTTTGAGTCGTGTGCTCCCACAATGATACAGTTTGGCTGCACAGAGAAGTCCTGAAGAAAATCTAAACTGGAAGAGAACCTGGTCAGATGCCGTGTTGGCCGTACCTGCCCAGAGCGCAGACACGGCGCCAGGTCGGGGTTTGGAGCTCGTCATTCGGGACAGGTCACGTAGCCTTGTCATTGGCGGATCTGCGTCACGCCATCACCGTGCTATTACATTGATAGTATCGATTTTATTTAGTGTAATTATCTACCTTTAATGACTATTTTGTGGAACTTTGTAATGACTCTTTGCATTCTCAGAAAAAGTGAAATGAGCCACGGAATTACTGTGATATTTTGGGTTGGGTTTATAAAATTTAGATCCTGCCAACCCTGAATCGGGCTGTTGCAGAGGAAGGAATTCTTACCGAGCTGGTGCCCCAAGCCCGTGTGCCAGCTGTGTGCCAGTGTGCCAGCCGTGTGCCAGCGTGACGGCCCGTGTGCCAGTATGTGCCAGCCGTGTGCCAGTGTGCCAGCTGTGTGCCAGCGTGACGGCCCGTGTGCCAGTGTGCCAGCCGTGTGCCAGCGTGACGGCCCGTGTGCCAGTATGTGCCAGCCGTGTGCCAGTGTGCCAGCCGTGTGCCAGCGTGACGGCCCGTGTGCCAGTATGCCGCCCGTGTGCCAGTGTGCCGGCCCGTGTGCCAGTATGCCACCCGTGTGCCAGCCCGTGTGCCAGTATGTGCCGGCCCGTGTGCCAGTGTGCCGGCCCGTGTGCCGGCCCATGTGCCGGCCTGTGTGCCAGCCATGTGCCAGTGTGCCGGCCCGTGTGCCGGCCCGTGTGCCAGCGTGCCAGCCGTGTGCCAGTGTGCCAGCCCGTGTGCCGGCCCGTGTGCCAGCGTGCCAGCCGTGTGCCAGTGTGCCGGCCCGTGTGCCGGCCCGTGTGCCAGCCGTGTGCCAGTGTGCCGGCCCGTGTGCTGGCCCGTGTGCCGGCCCGTGTGCCAGCGTGCCAGCCGTGTGCCAGTGTGCCGGCCCGTGTGCTGGCCCGTGTGCCGGCCCGTGTGGCCAGCGTGCCAGCCGTGTGCCAGTGTGCCAGTGTGCCAGCCTGTGTGCCGGCCCGTGTGCCAGCCGTGTGCCAGTGTGCCGGCCCGTGTGCCAGCGTGCCAGCCGTGTGCCAGTGTGCCAGTGTGCCAGCCTGTGTGCCGGCCCGTGTGCCAGCCGTGTGCCAGTGTGCCGGCCGTGTGCCAGTGTGCCGGCCCGTGTGCCGGCCCGTGTGCCGGCCCGTGTGCTGGCCCGTGTGCCAGTGTGCCGGCCCATGTGCTGGCCCCTGTGCCAGCCGTGTGCCAGTGTGCCAGCCCGTGTGCTGGCCCGTGTGCCAGCCGTGTGCCGGCCCGTGTGCTGGCCCTGCCTCGCGGCTCCTTGCAGCCGAACAGGAGCTGGCCCTTCCTTTCCCAAGCTGCTCGCCGTTACAGCTCTGTCTTCGGAGGTCGCTCCAGTGAGGACATGACGCGCTCTCCTGGCTGGCGTGTGTCCCGTGCTTTTGTGGGGGAAAATAAGTGGAGCAAGTGTAAGTTTTATCACATATTTCTTAAATTTGCTTACATCATACACAGACACTTAAATGTGGTCTGCTGATATATATATTCTTACTAAATTCTTTATACTGCTAAATAAAGGATAATGAAAGCACTATGTCAAAAAGCAAACAATCAATTAAATTATTACACTACATAACAGGCTTTGTCATTAGGTGGATTGGCTTCGTATCCTTAAGCTCTCACCATATGTTTTTTGATGATTGCCATGGGTACTTTGTTTTTCAGACTTTTAAATTTATGTAATGACTTTTAAAGATCTTTAGCAGTAAAAATATGACTGATAGTGCTGTTACAGTGTTTCATAGTGTTCAAAGGCTGGATTTGCCTTGATTGGGCTCCATGTACTGCATCTTGTTCTGAAATGCAGGGAAACGAGAAAAGTGCTTTGACCAGTTTGTGCACAAACTCCTGGCAACGCAAGAGCCTAAATCCTTTAGTTCTGTCCTCTGGTCCAAGAGAGGAGCCGCGTTGTGCGTGGGGCTGAGGGCGAGCGTGCGGTGCCCCCGCCGCCCGCGGGTGCGTCTCCCCGAGCCGAACCCGCTGCTCCTCTCGAGCGGCAATTACACCGCAGCCACGGCCACGTTCATCTGTCTTCGTGCCCCTGCTCTGTATGGCGGAATAAACCCTTGCTGGGTCACTATTTAATTTGATGTGGTCCCTCTCAGTAAAATGATGGAGAAAAGATGAATTAAGGCTCTGTGCTAGTCATTATCAATCATGGTTTGTGTGCATTACTTATTGCTCACAGTGCTTTTTGACATTAGCCCTCTATAACCTCTCTCTTCATGTTAATGTTGTCTGGAGGTCCTTTTACCCGATGTAGCAGAGGTTATTTATATAGGTGGTGTTTCTGGGGGGTTTTAAAAGGTCAGCACGATCTCCTGAGAGACTCTATTCACAAAGGAAAGGCTGGTGGAATGTAACTACAGGCTTTCAAATTGTGAATTTTTTATTTATATTTTTGTAAGGACTTCTAATAGAGAGGTGTCAGAATTCCAGTCACACTTATTAAAGTAAAGATTGGGCAGAATAGCCTCTAATACATACTGCTGCCCTTAAAGCCAATGTTTGCGGTGTATGTGTGAGGAAATTCCAAGCTACTGTAAGAAATTCCTGTGTTCTACCGTGTCATGAAGTACAAACTGTGTTGCAAATACCTTTTAATTGGCTCGTATCAGCGTAAGCGTGCGTGAACCAGAAGACGGGGCAGAGCCGAGGGCTGGGCACGCTCCTGGCGGGGTTGGTGGGTCGGTGGTGATGGCAGCTCAGTGGAGCCCTGCGGGTGGCTGCTGCAGAGCCCGGGGAGCGGGCGGTGGTGGCAGCGGGGCTCGGGGGCTTGTGGCCCTGTGTCCATGGTGGGCGTGCGGCCCCGGGCAGCAGGCAGGGCGCCGCGGGACACCGGGAGCCGGCTGGTGGCGTCGCCAGGCCCGTCACTGCCGTCGGGAAGGCTGGGAACACCAGCGTCACAGCTGCTTCTAGAGCGCGGGAAGGAGGGTCCCAGGGAGGCCGGTCCTCGCGGTGGGAAGGCGATGGAGCAGATCCGCCGGCGGGCAGGGCTGCGATGTCCCACCCGTGGTCCCCAGCAGGGCCTGGGTGCAGTGTCCTGTGTGATGTGACCCGCTGGGCGCAGGGTGAGGCGGCCGGAACCTGGCCGGGCACCAGGCTCCCGGCGAGCTGAGTCCCACCGGCAGCGGGTTCCGGTGGCGTTCTGGTCAGCCTGGAGAGGGTGTCACCAGGAGGTCACACGGAGAAGAGAGGCCCCGTAGGTTGTGGGATCACTGGCCTTGGAGATGCTCGAAACCCAGCGGGTTGTGGCTCTGAGCAACGTGATCCACTTGGCCCTGTGCTAACGCTGCATCTTGGGAAGCACCTGTTTTGTTGCCAAAGAGGAAAATAGCAAATGAAAAATGACAGCTTGATTGAAGACATTATCTTGGGCCACATTATAGGCTTGGACTATTTGATTTTCAGTTGTATGTATTGTTCTTCAGTGATTAAAAGTTCAATGTAGTTATTTTTAAGAATGAAATGACAGAGCTCTCCTTTTTTGATTGAGATTAGATTTAAGCCAATTTTGAATGCTTTTAGCATTTAACTTTTTTCATTGTTTTGCTTTTGAATAAATGTTGACATTTTGCCAAATCTCAACTTGTAACTGTGCTGTCACAATCATCACAGAAACCGTGAACAGCAGAGACCGTATTGGATTAGGAGATGTGTAGATCAGGCAGGGGGCCGGGCTGAGGAAGATGCGGGGTGCAGGTGAACTGGTGAGCTGGGTGCAGGTGAACTGGTGAGCTGGGTGCAGGTGAACTGGTGAGCTGGGTGCTGGTGAACTGGTGAGCTGGGTGCAGGTGAACTGGTGAGCTGGGTGCTGGTGAACTGGTGAGCTGGGTGCAGGTGAACTGGTGAGCTGGGTGCAGGTGAACTGGTGAGCTGGGTGCAGGTGAACTGGTGAGCTCGGTGCTGGTGAACTGGTGAGCTCGGTGCTGGTGAACTGGTGAGCTCGGTGCTGGTGTCCCGGGTGCTGGTTGCTGGTGAGCTGGTTGCAAGGTGAACCGGTGTGCTGGTGTCCTGGTTGCTGGTGTGCTGGTTGCAAGGTGAACAGGTGTGCTGGTGTCCTGGTTGCTGGTGTGCTGGTTGCAAGGTGAACAGGTGTGCTGGTGTCCTGGTTGCTGGTGTGCTGGTTGCAGGTGAACAGGTGTGCTGGTGTCCTGGTTGCTGGTGTGCTGGTTGCAAGGTGAACAGGTGTGCTGGTGTCCTGGTTGCTGGTGTCCTGGTTGCAGGTGAACAGGTGTGCTGGTTGCTGGTGTGCTGGTGTCCTGGTTGCAGGTGAACTGGTGTCCTGGTTGCGTGTGTACCGGTGGTTGCTGGCCCGCCAGCCGTGCCCTGGCTGACCGCAGAGACCAGCGGCTGAGGTCTCAAAGGCACCTCGCTGTCTCAGCAGGATGAGGGACCCACAGTTCGGTGAGGACTCTGAGCTCCCATAGAGCCGGATAAATGCGCCTGGCAGGTCTCCCAGGGACCAGCAGCCCTGACCAGGGTGCTCTGCTGGGGGATCCTGCTTCGGAACAAGGAGTTCCAGCCTTTGCTGCAGCATCATTGGCATCATTATTTAAGCCTGTCTGGTGCAATATTCATTACCAGAGAACATTAGCCTACCCCACATGCATTGTTAACAGTGTACAAATAGGATGCAGAATCACGTCTTTTAGTGGGAGGTTGTGATTTATGGCAGCAGCTCAGGAGTGGTGCTGAAAAACACCTTTTTGCTGTATCAGAAGTGCCATACGTTGGCATGAGCTGATTTGTGGCTTCCTCATGGACATCGCAGTTTTGATAAATGTAATGTTTTATCATTATTTAAATTCTCTTTCACTTTTATAGAAATATTGGGTGGGTTGGCTCAGCAGGAGAAATAGCTTTTTAGCACATCTCCTTCATTTTAATTTGATGTAAATCTCTGATGACATTTTACAGTTCAGATAAAATTACAAAGAAGCCGAGACAATTGTGCATAGGCAGGAAGAATCTGCTGGTTTAGGCAAAGCATAAACACAGTTGTAAAGCTTTCCTAATTGGTTATCTTTGATCTATAAGCAACTACCGGGGCTTATATTAGTTTTACTCCTAAGTTTATAACTGCTGCAGGACCAAAAATAGAAAGAATTCCAGGATTTAAGAGGCACAAGATATGTTTTCAAGGTATCTCAGCTGATATGTAGTTACAGTGTCTGGATGAACCTGGTTTCACTCTGTTCTCTGTGTGGGCTCATTCACAGTAATGCTTTACCTAAGGTGACCGATTCTGATGTGTTTGTTTTTCAGTGCAAGTGGTCCAGAAAAGGTTTCATTCGAACAAGGTGGTGTATTACTGATTGGTAAGTTGCATCTTAAAGTTATTCCTCATTATGTCTATATTATGTATGGATTTGTTAACAACTGTTTCAAATAAGGTATTCGTATATACACATTGGTCTATTCATAGAAATATTGGTTGCAAAATGTTTATTTTGCTTTATTATTTGTTGAGCATGTCATGCTCAGTAAGTTGTAATGATGCCTGGCAAAATGTAATCCTGATAGCCATAGTATGTATGTAAATATGTATGTGAAATTAGCATGGGATAATTCAGGTCCTAAGCAATCCAACATGATCACAGAGGTTGGGTGTCAGTGACCAGGAGTCCCCGTGCAGAGGGTCAGGTGTCCCCCGAGCTGCTCAGTCCCCACGTTGGGGTGCAGGTGTCCCCAGAGCTGCTCAGTCCCCACGTTGGGGTGCAGGTGTCCCCCGAGCTGCTCAGTCCCCGCGTTGGGGTGCAGGTGTCCCCAGAGCTGCTCAGTCCCCGCGTTGGGGTGCAGGTGTCCCCAGAGCTGCTCAGTCCCCGCGTTGGGGTGCAGGTGTCCCCAGAGCTTCTCAGTCCCCACGTTGGGGTGCAGGTGTCCCCCGAGCTGCTCAGTCCCCGCGTTGGGGTGCAGGTGTCCCCAGAGCTGCTCAGTCCCCGCGTTGGGGTGCAGGTGTCCCCAGAGCTGCTCAGTCCCCGCGTTGGGGTGCAGGTGTCCCCCGAGCTGCTCGTGTGGGACGCCACCCGTGCCCGGGAATGTGCGGCCCAGCCCTGGGCCTGCTGGGGAAGGAGGTTCTTCTCCGTCAGCTCCGTGAGCCAGACTTAACCCCGGTCCGGTTGCCACTGAATCAGTGGAGGGTCCCTACCCTTAAGGAACACAGCTCTTTCAGACCGGTTCCTACTGTATTACTTTTGCTGGAACAAAAGCAGTGGCTTTTCCCCTTCTACAGGCTTCTGACCCAGAAATCAGACAGGCAGCTGGGGGATAATGTAGGTTCTTGTTAGCTTTTCCAGATCCGGATGACGTGGTGTGTGATTCCAGCAGCAGAGCTGCAGCAGTGGCTGTTCAGCACCAGTTGCTAATCTGGCCTTTCCTCTTCTGTCATGGCTTTTCCAGGTTCTGTCTCCCCTATCTTCTTGGATTTCTTCTCTGCAGAAAAAATGTGGGCTTATTTTTAGGACTTTCCAAGGAAGCCTGTTCTTCAGAGATAGATGTAAAGAAGGTTTCCTTGCAGGTTGGCGCTAGAGGGGCGGCTCTGGCCAGGAGCAGCCTGCAGCCCGGTGTTCTGGTCAGACAATGTGCTGTGCTTGTTTCCTAGGGCTGTGTTGGGAATTCAGAGGGGAGGCTCACAGCTTTTTCTGTCTGGGAAGGGGTGAGTTACGGTGGTAGTTCTGTGTAGCATGTGGTGATGATCCACATGATGTAACAAGATCTCAGATGTTGCCAATGAGAGGTTGAAGGGGCAAGTTACTGTGAACAGTTTCTGGAGAATGAAAGTGAAATATTATGGAAAATACAGGGGTTAGAAAATACACCTAATTAGGTCTATAGTGCATAAGGTATCTGTTCATGGTATGATAAGGGTTTAAACCTTGTCTGTGTGCATATGCATATGAACAGAGTTCTGACCATTTTCGTCATCATGACTTTTGATCTATACATCTCTGCATACTGATAGATCAATAAAAACATAGCCAGGAGACCTGTTAATCCTTCTTTGTGAATCCTCGAAGGGAGCTATTGACTTTCCCTGCCTAGGAAAACATCGCTGCAGAACGTACCTTGTGCCAAACCAGGTGCTTCCAAAAACCCCAAAAGTGACCTTAGAGGATTTCAGAGATGTGTCCTGTGCCTCCTCCCGTGCGGTCCAGTGATGTGCCGGGCCAGGCTCCTCTGGGAGTCCGGCCGATTCTTCATTAGCTTGTTGTAGGTGTGGACCAAGAGTTAAGGAATCTCGGGGCACTCGGAGATGCCATTTTAAGAAAAAATAAAAGAGAACTACAGAACTACATTTACTCTTTTTTTCTTAGCTCTTTTTTTTTTAAGTATCTTGAATATTGGGACAGCTGGTGGTATTTATTTCTGTTCCAGTAGTTCTTAGTGCTGTTGTGTTAATGGGTGCAAGATGGTGCCCCGAACGTGTTACAATCTTAAATATAGTTTATATTTGGTAGGGAGGATGGGGTAGAGTATACATTTATAAAATGTAGGCATGTCACCAACCTGGGAACAGTTACAGGTATATCAGTGGTCAGAATCAGCAGTCAAAATGGGTTTGGTGTTTTAGAGAAAGCGGGATTGCAGGATTAATGCCAGGGAAGTGCAGAGCATTGCACTCTGAGAGGAGAATTCAAAAGCACAAATACAATATTGGGAACAACCGACTCACTGTCCATGCTGCAGGAACCGATCAAGGGAGAAGAAATTGCATGTTGTTCATTATTATCTTACTGAGATGTGTTAATAGATACATCATGTGAAGGACATGAAGGGGGAAGGTGTGGCCGTGATTTAACGGAGTGCTGCCAGGGCCTTTGATGGATGCTCTGTCTTGTTCTGAGCGCTGAGCTTTGGGTGAGCGGGAAGAGAACAGGAGGGGCAGGAACTGCAGGAGTGTCGGAGCGGGAGCTGAAGAATGTGTCTCCCCACACCGGGAGCCGGGTGCTGCCCGCGTCCCTGCGCAAGGGCAGCAGGAAAACAGGTGACATGATGAAAGGTGTTCTTAAGGACAGGGACGTTGGGGCAGAATGTCCTTCATTAGCAAGTTTAAAGAACAAGCAGTTTTGAGGTGGATAGGGATGGGTTAGAGATACCGCCACTCAGGAGGAGAGTTCACAACCCGAGTCTCCTACGGGGATTCTTTCCATTCCTCCTTCAGACAGACGGAATAGGCGTCTCAAGCCATCATCTCCTAATTATGTTTGTAGCTATGTACTAATTATGTATCTTAATACGAAGGTTAGTAGGACTACTTCATGATCCCTGTGAGATCATTCAGCGGGATACGCTGTTCCCTGTAGCCAAAAACCCCACCGGTACCTTTGGAGGAGGCCGGCTGCGTGCTGACCTGTGCATCTTTGTCACCCCTTCGCTGTTCGACTGCCATCACTTGCCGTGTCCAGATGTGTGCCCCACTCGGCCGTGCTCGGGGAGTCTCCCTGCGCACAGCCCTTTCTGCGGGCGCTGGAGAGACCTCCTGTCCAAACCGTGCCGTTGTCGGTGCCACCTCGTCAGCGTTCCCTCTGGACCTTCGCAGCAGACACCTTTCCCTGTGAAACAGCAAAACCTGCCCCCGGTGCAGCACGTGGGAGTTCTGCACACGCGGTTTGTTCACGGGGCTGTTGTTGGGAGGCAGAGGGGTGGCGCTGTTGCTGAACCCGTGTGACTCACCGTGTCCCATCACCAAAGGAGCTTGATAGCAGAGCAATGAGAAGACAAGTTTTTAAAAATGGAGACCAGGTCTCTTGGACGCAAAAAGCCCCAAGCAGAGCAAATATAAAGCAGAATGCCAGGCAGACAGCTCTGTGTTTGCTGCTCTGACGTGTGGTCTGTGAGCAGGGACGTGCAGCTCGGGACAGCTGGCCGGCCGGGGAGGGGACACACCGCCTGTGATCAACACGGCTGACAAGAGGAAAGTCCGTGTCTGGTCATGTTTGTAACAGAAGATTCCTTCTGCGTGAAGGATTTGTGCCACAGTGAACAGTGGGATTGTGTGAAGGTACATAAGTATAGTTGTGTGCAGGTACATTCTAAGGCCTGGGATGTTATTATTGTTAAAAATGCTGTTATCAGCCAAAATCAGTTGTGCAGTCTCCTAGCAAATTCCAGCCGCTGTGTGAACTTGTGCATTAACACTAAATAGGGCGTAAACAGCTGTCACCACAAGTGGACAAGAAAATAGAGCAGACACGTAGTGACTGTAGGAAGTCCTGACCTGCCGAGCGGGGCCGGAGCGGCCGCGGAACCGCCTCGGTGCTGCAGCGGCCGCAGAACCGCCTCGGTGCCGGAGCGGCCGCGGAACCGCCCCGGTGCCGGAGCGGCCGCGGAACCGCCTCGGTGCCGGAGCGGCCGCGGAACCGCCCCGGTGCTGCAGCGGCCGCGGAACCGCCCCGGGGCCGGAGCGGCTCTGCCGGGGACAGGCCCGGGGTTGGGGTGTTCAGCTGGAGAAGAGAAGCTCCGGGGAGAGCTGGGTGCGGCCTTTCAGTACAGAAAGGGTCTGACAAGAGGATGGAGGCCCTGAGAGCCCCGGCTGGACGGGCTCTGGGCGCCTGGGCTGGCGGGAGGTGTCCCGGCCCGTGGCCGCGGGTGGACCAAGTGGTCGTCAAAGTGCGCTTTCCAACCCAAACCATTCTGTGAGTCTATGATTTGGCTTTTATGTGGGGGGACAAAGGAAGGTATTTCTGTTTCACAGGGGTTTGAAGTTGGTTTCATTGATGAAGGAAGAACTGCCAGAATATCCCCGCTTCTCTTGTCATCAGCCAAGCCAAAATCTTCCAGAGCAGTAACGTGGTTGTTTCCAGAGCTCTCTTCTGCCAGTCGGGGCCAAGCCGCGAGGCAGGCACGGCGCAGCGCTCCTGGGCCGCGGTGTGTCCGTCCCGCAGCCCGGCCGCGCTCACCCCGCGGCTGCTCCAGCACGGGGCCGGGCGCTGGGCAGCGGCACCGCGGGCCGGCCCCGCCTCGCTGCTGGGACGGTGGGTTCGCGCCCCCGTCCGTCACCTCAGGAGCAAAGCTGGGAACTTCTGCTGATTTTACTGCCTTTCGGAGGGTGGCTCCTCATCCCACGGGCTCGGGCGGAGCTGGACGTCCTGTATCCTCTTCCCTGCTGGGGTGGGCGAGTTGGCCAGCGTCACCTTGGCGTTCTCACCCGGGGCGGGAGGCGCTGCTGGGGTTCAGCCTTTACTGTCAGTGACATTCTGCTGCCGATAGCAGTTCTGCTAGGTAATTAGGTACAGCTTTATAAACTTGAAGTTGTTTGTTTACACATGCAATTGTTTTAAAAATATTTTGGCGAGAGGATACTGCTTGATTTCTGTGAACAGTAACTGACAAATAGCTTTACATTTTCATATTGTGTGTATTTTAAGCAAAAGCCTGGGTGCAGTCTTACCTGCGGATGAGTTGCTAGAAGTTTGATGACAGTCTTTGACAATTTTCTGATGATGATAGCTTAATTTGCACAGTCTGTGTGAGTAAATATTGCAGTAACATAAGCGAGAATACAGTAAGTGTTATGTTGAATGCTTTGCTGATGCAACAAATGTTTTTTTCTTTTATCCTGAATCATTTTTTTTCCTTCTTTTTTGTCATAGTGCCTTTGACTTGGTAAACATTCATCTTTTCCATGATGCTTCCAATTTAATTGCTTGGGAAACAAGCCCATCGGTTTACTCAGGAATACGGCATAAGGCTCTTGGCTATGTACTTGATAGGTATGTATTGGCCTTTACTGCCTCTCTCAATCTTCTGTGTTCATGAGCAGCGTATAAAGAATGTTTGTTGAGAAAACACTTGTTCCTGGTGAGGGTGGCAGAGCCTGGCCCAGGCTGCCCAGGGGGTTGTGGAGTCTCCTTCTCTGCAGACATTCCAACCTCCTGGACACCTTCCTGTGTAACCTCACCTGGGCATTCCTGCTCCATGGGGGATTGGACTGGATGAGCTTCTGAGGTCCCTTCCAATCCCAAACGTACCGTGATACTGTGTGATACTGTTTCAAAAGGCACACTCAGAAATGTAGAGATTTTTACTCTGTGAACTGAAAATGGTCGCTTCTTATCAGAGTTTTCTATACGGTGCTGATTACAGATCCATGTATGACACTTCTAAGGTAAATTACCGAGATTGAAGAATCTCTCTAAAGTCACCAAAACTTGTAGAGTATAAAGCAGGTTTATTTTTTAAATGTGTTAGTTAGCTTAGCTTCTTTTTGGTCTATGTGGAGTCTAATAAAGCTTCCAATCAAGTATGTTTTAGTTACAGAATAATAGAATAATTCTGGTTGGAAGGGATCTCTGGAGTCCCGTGTTGGTCCTCCTGCTCAGAGCAGGGCTGACTTCAACCTCCGACCAGGTTGTTCAAGGCTTATCCAGGTGAGCCTTGCAAAGCTCCACGCAGGGTGATTCGCAGCTTCTCCAGGCCGCCTATTACTGCCTTTGACTACCCTCGTGAAACTTTTTCTCCCTAATATTCAGTCAGACTTTCCCTCGAAGCAGCTTCTGTCCACCGCCCCTCATCTTTTGGTGTGCATTGCTGTCCTTTCTGTGACCACCCAATACGTAAAGCCAGCAGCGACATCCTCCCGTAGCAGTCTGTTCCGTGACCTGAACAAATCCAGCTCTTGCGCCTCTCCGCGTACAGCGCGAGCTCCACGGCCCCAGCGTTAAACCCCGGGGTGTTTAATCTCAGGCCTAGCTGGGTGCAGAAGGCAGCTGACACAGCATTTGTGTGTCATCACTGATATAAATAACGTCACCGTTTATAATGGTGTTAGGGGTCGATTCATTGGGTGGGTGGTACAGTACAGAGAATAGTCCCAAAAATACCACAAAATTTACAGCTGCCCTGATTAGAAGTTTAAAGTCAGAAAAAAAAGATGGCTTTTTCTTGAGTAAGAAAAAATTGTTTCACTGTGGGCACATGTGTATTGGCAAAGTGAACGGGTGCTTCCCTTACGAGAGTCACTTTTGCCCGAGAACTAGAGCTGTACGTGTCTGTTCAGGGCAGCCGCGGGCACGCAGCGCCCCTGGCCGGGGGTGGTGCTGCAAACAGCACGCTGGGCTGGAGACGGCTCTGTGCCGTCCTCCCGCTCCATCCCGTGTGCCGGGACTGCCTCGGTGGTTCTGTGCCGTCCTCCCGCCCCATCCCGTGTGCGGGGCTGGAGACGGCTCTGTGCCGTCCTCCCGCCCCAGCCCGTGTGCGGGGCTGCCTCGGTGGTTCTGTGCTGTCCTCCCGCCCGATCCCGTGTGCCGGGGCTGCCTCGGCCTGCGCTGGCTCTGCCGCGGCACCGGCCCCGCGCCACGCGCCTGACCCCGTTCCACCCGGCGTGGCAGCGTGGGCCATGGGGGCGCCGGAGCCAGGGCCGGCACCGAGCGGCTCTCAGGGCCAAGGGGAGCGCTGGGCCTGGCAGGCGGCTGTGAGGGGCGGGTGATTGAGGGGTGCGGGTGAGGGGTGCGGGTGATTGAGGGGTGCATGTGAGGGGCGCGTGTGAGGGGCGGGTGATTGAGGGGTGCATGTGAGGGGCGCGTGTGAGGGGCGGGTGATTGAGGGGTGCGTGTGAGGGGCACGTGTGAGGGGCGGGTGATTGAGGGGTGCATGTGAGGGGCACGTGTGAGGGGCGGGTGATTGAGGGGTGCATGTGAGGGGCACGTGTGAGGGGCGGGTGATTGAGGGGTGCATGTGAGGGGCGCGTGTGAGGGGCGGGTGATTGAGGGGCGCGTGTGAGGGGCGGGTGATTGAGGGGTGCGTGTGAGGGGTGGGTGATTGAGGGGCAGGTGATTGAGGGGTGCGTGTGAGGGGTGCGTGTGAGGGGCGGTTGATTGAGGGGTGTGTGTGAGGGGTGCGTGTTTGGGGCGGCTGGGTGCGGGCTCCGGTCAGCAGCCCCTCCTGTGGAGGCACCCGGGCAGTTCCCCACCAGCACTGACTGCTCGTGACGCTCTCTGGCAGCAACCTCAGAGTTAAAGATGCTCCTCAACCTAATCAGTTTACACGCTGAAAAATACCTTTGCATAGGCAGTGTTGTCGTTTTACCCTGTGTGGGTTTTCACTGAAAAAGGCTCTGAACTGTAGAATGGATTATAAGCACATTTTCAATCATGCTCTATCCAAGGTTCTGTTTCTTTCTGCAAGTTTTCTTGTATTTAAAAAGGGGCAGATATTTTCGCAAGAGAGACCGCCTCTTTCCACTTTGTGTAAGTGCTTTTCCTGCACACCCCAGCAGAGGGCTGAGTAGGAATTTCTACAAAACACGCATTTATGGTCACTTTTGGGGGTGAATCAAGGATGAAGAGGAAAATCCAGTATGTGTTCTCTCGTGTCACTTGTAAAATCGGTACCAATCGTCAGACAGCACTGAAGGCACTTGGAAGGTTTGCAAATAGGTAGCATGCAGGGGTTCATAGAAGATCCCTTAGAGGGATGCGCTGAGGTCGGATCTGCTCTCGGTGCGGTCTGAGACGCAGATTTCTGAGTTCTGTGGGAAAGCCCCGTTGTATTTCATTTTTTCTTGGCTCCATTGGTGAGGGAACGCTGGCAAACCTGTGTAAACCGTTTGCATTATTTATTGCACGCTTGTTTACAGCATGCAGTGTGCTTCATTAGCTGATTTGGCTCTGGACCCCCCACGACGCCCTGGCGAGGGCGCGGTGACGAGGCAGCAGTGTGAGTGTCAGCCGCGGGTCAGAGGTGTCACGCTGGGATGTCATCGCAGTGTGACACCGCCAGGCCCTGCCCAGCGCCCGTCCCTGCGCAGAGGGCCCCGGGCGCGCCGGGCCGGGCGCGGCGCTGCATTGTGCATTCTGAGCGGGCAGCCAGGCGCAGATCCGGACCTCCGGGCGAGGTGATGGGCTGGCGGGCACAAAGGGCAGCTCTGTAGCAGCAGTGAATAATGGGCAACCCCTTTCATCGGCACTGCTAACCTTTTGGCAGCCACCAGCAAACTCTGTTCTCATCCGCTGATTGGGGAGGACAATACACTGCAGCTCGCTTTGAATGAATGCTGCCACCAACAGTGTCCCCATTCAGAGGGTTTTGGGAACCATCTTTGGCCATTGTCTGCCGTCACTCCTTCAGACAGTAGGAAAAGGGAAAGTGAGAGCGTCTATGGGGGGAAAAGTACTTCTTTTCTTGGCTTTAATCTCTCTTTAAAGCTTCATAGATCTACATTTCCAGCTGAGCTACTGGAACTATGCAGTGTCAGATAAATACAGAAGAGAGAGGTTTCAAGCTGTGCGTTTAAATCCCCTTATCTGCATGAACTAATAATGCAGATGTAGTGCTGTTAAAAACAGAGACTGATAAGTCTTTTCCTTTAAAGCCTTTAAACTGCTAAAGAGCATTTAACAGCAATGCAGTTCAAACCCGGCGAACAATACTGAGAAGGAAAACAGTTTAATGAGCTAAACCTTCAGTGAATGAAACGGCAGCATCTTCTCACAGTTGATGTGGGTCGCTGTGGGAGTGGGGAAAGGCAGTTCTGGCCAGGCTGCATCTTCGTGGACATGGATTAAGGACAGCCCTTTATCGCAGGAGCCTGAAAGGCAGAAAGAGAGTGTGCAAATGAATCAGTTTCACTGTTAAAATCGTCAGGAAGGCTGGTTTCCCCAACATTATTTTAACTAGAAGGTTTAACGCAGAAGCTGCACAACATCTCTAAATTACCAAGAAGGGAGGAGTTACAGGGGAAAAAGCAAAGGAAATAGTGTCAAGTGAATGATTTAGAGCTGCCTCCGGAAGTTTTCTTGTGAGGGAATCTACTAATAATTGTAATAATACATTTTGGGAATGGAAAGGTTTAATCTTACAATGGCGATTTGGCTTTAATAATGTTAAAATGAATTCTCTAGTTAGGAGACGCTTTTACAGCCAGCCGGCTGGTGTGTGCTGAGCCAGAGTGCTTTTAGCATTTGCCATCTAGCAAGTGTGCAGGGAACGTGGTGTTGGACTCCTTAAAGAGCGAGAGAGTTGGAATTACACTGGTATGAAGCAAATATCTGCTTGTATATTTACCGATATATATACAGTGTACGTGTAGAAAGCTGGTGTGTGTGGTGTGTCTCTGTCAACACTAACATGAACCCAAACTGAATTCCAAGAAGTAAATTGTCTTGTTCTACATAGACACAAATAGAGTCAAATCTGAACTTGCTTTATGTTTTGGGGGCAAAAAAAGTCTTCCAGGCCCATTTTGGACAATTCCCATGTATAATTAGTCCTATTTGCATAATACTTGTGTTTCTGTATTTTCTGCAGTTGAAGAGTTTAAGCTATATGTGAGAGTAAGAAAGGGAACATAGTTTACATTTTAGTTCAGTGTTTCATAAATCTGCTGTAATGGATCCATATGTCTTATCAATTAATCATATTGGTGTATAAGTCGTGTCATTTAGGCCCTTGCTGGGCACACGTGTCTGCGGAGTGTGACAGCCCGGCCAGCACGGGCAGGAGCTGCGGGACAGCGTGGAGGGACAGGGACGCGGTGTCAGCCCATTGCTGTGTTCAGAGGGACAGGGACACGGTGTCAGCCCATTGCTGTGTTCAGAGGGACAGGGACACGGTGTCAGCCCATTGCTGTGTTCAGAGGGACAGGGACACGGTGTCAGCCCATTGCTGTGTTCAGAGGGACAGGGACATGGTGTCAGCCCATTGCTGTGTTCAGAGGGACAGGGACACGGTGTCAGCCCATTGCTGTGTTCAGAGGGACAGGGACACGGTGTCAGCCCATTGCTGTGTTCAGAGGGACAGGGACACGGTGTCAGCCCATTGCCGTGTTCAGAGGGACAGGGACACGGTGTCAGCCCATTGCTGTGTTCAGAGGGACAGGGACACGGTGTCAGCCCAGGCTGTGTTCAGAGGGACAGGGACACGGTGTCAGCCCAGGCTGTGTTCAGAGGGACAGGGACACGGTGTCAGCCCATTGCTGTGTTCAGAGGGACAGGGACACGGTGTCAGCCCATTGCTGTGTTCAGAGGGACAGGGACACGGTGTCAGCCCAGGCTGTGTTCAGAGGGACAGGGACACGGTGTCAGCCCATTGCTGTGTTCAGAGGGACAGGGACACGGTGTCAGCCCATTGCTGTGTTCAGAGGGACAGGGACACGGTGTCAGCCCATTGCTGTGTTCAGAGGGACAGGGACGCGGTGTCAGCCCATTGCTGTGTTCAGAGGGACAGGGACACGGTGTCAGCCCATTGCTGTGTTCAGAGGGACAGGGACACGGTGTCAGCCCATTGCTGTGTTCAGAGGGACAGGGACACGGTGTCAGCCCATGCTATGGCTCTTGCTGTGCCAGCCATTTAAACTTCCTGAAATGATCTAGAGCATTCAGATCCAGAAAGTGAATGTGTTTTTTAGAAAGTGACAGTGCTCTTCTGTTTCCTATTGAAACGTTCCCTGGCCTAGTTCAACAGAAACATTTTTACATTACAACTGTGAAATCTTGGCATAAAGCTCCCCTTTGTGCCCTTCATTATTTTCTCACAAATATAGTCCATTGTCACATAGCTGAAGTTAATTTGATCAACATTGGGACATTTAACTTTTATGTCCAGTCAAAGGAGCTGTTTCATGCTCATTTTGGGTATTCAAAAGAAATGATTGCCAGAAAAATAATGTTACTATTAACAATTCAGAGCAATTAGTTTCCCAGGGAGAGGCGATGTGATGCACCGGCTCCACACAACTATTCTTTGTCATTTTATGGATGCTCATCAGTCAACTGTCACATCTTCTCAAAGACCCCTCCAATCTAAATGTTTCTCTTTGGGCTTTTCCCAGAACCAGCAGCTGAATGAGCAAAAGAAAAGCCACTTCGTTTCCAGGCAAAGGAAAGTGGGCTCTAAAGATCTGGGTCATTTGAGAAGGTCCCAGGAGCAGCTTGCTGCTGGGGGCTTGGGCTTTTTGTAAATTTTGTTCAGGTTTTGCAACAGTGGTTTTTGACATGGAGTGAACACCCTCTGTAATCAGGGACTTTGAAACTTCTAGTGAAATTCCTGTGTATCCTGATAGAATGCACTCCCGGGGCAAAGAAACCTTCCATCCAGACGTCTCCTAACAATGGGTGGAACTCGAGATCACATTCAGAGGCAGCTTTTATTGAACACCCTGCGGCTCATCTCATTAATATTCAACCGTCCCCCCCTTTAAACTAAGGTTAAGTGCTCTCCAAATTACTGTGTTTGTATAATATGCTCTTTAAAGAGTAAATCCAGCAAAATTGTCTTGTTACCTTCAAGCTGTCAAATACGGACAGACACTTTTTCCTTCTCCTTTTCTGCTGGCTCGAGCTTTGCGTGCTTGATGCTGCTGTCAGAACGCTGCCTTGTATGTCCTCCCTGCTTGCACAGACACCTTTGGAATTTTATTTGGCTTATTTTTTTCGCAGAAAAATAGTTCTGTACTTGTATGCAAAGTAATGGTAAATAGATATAATTGTAAGGGCACACTAAATGCATTTTCATAATATGTAAATTATGATTTCTGGTAGTCCTAGTCCGTAATTATTCTGTTATTTTCAGCATTTGATGCTCTCTTTTTTTCTGTATTAATTAATAACCAAATAGGTTACGAATAAGTTGGCGGCATTTATTATTCAAATTGTAGATTAAAGGACTGTTTTTTCTCGCATGATGGAAAGAAACCTGTATGAACAACAGTATGTTAGGAAGCAAACTCTGCCGGAGCGGCAGCAACGCGAAGGCAGGGCGTTAGGACGGAGCAGCTGTCACACAGAAAGGTGTCACCTCAGGGCCCACAGTGCGGTTCAGCGAGCCAGGGGACAGAGCTGTGGCTGCTGCAGGGGACGCTGCAGTCAGGAGCTCTGAGTGCCAGGACAGAGCTGTGGCTGCTGCAGGGGACGCTGCAGTCAGGAGCTCTGAGTGCCAGGACAGAGCTGTGGCTGCTGCAGGGGACGCTGCAGTCAGGAGCTCTGAGGTTTCTGACAGAGCTGTGGCTGCTGCAGGGGACGCTGCAGTCAGGAGCTCTGAGGTGTCTGACAGAGCTGTGGCTGCTGCAGGGGACGCTGCAGTCAGGAGCTCTGAGGTTTCTGACAGAGCTGTGGCTGCTGCAGGGGACGCTGCAGTCAGGAGCTCTGAGGTTTCCCGGAGCGGTGTCTGGCTCCCTGTCCCAGGCTGTGACAGCCGCTAAGGGCTCCCCTGCACCCCTTTGCAGGGACGGGCTCTGCGGGAGCTGCCGCGTGTTTCTGCAGGACGTACCGGGTGTCACCGCGGGCGGGATGGGATGGGATGGGATGCGCTGTGGAAAGTATCGCTCCTGGGAGGGTTTGTGTGACTAAACAACTGAAGAAAAGAGAGAATGCCTCTCAAAAAAGAAATGACTGCAAATAACTTGCGGCCTGCTTGATTTTGCTCTGAAATGGCTTTATATGTGAATGAGGTACGTTTCTCTTTGCGCTGTAATTTGTTCCCCACAGGCTCTGGCGCTGGGTAACAGGCAGTCCTGGGTGGCTGGCTAAAGGTGACGCTCCCATCAGCATTCATTGTGGTTTGTGTCTTCTGAAACCCTCTGTCGTACAGCCATGTCATCTTCCAGGGTAGCTGTGATTCAATTAAAAAGAATCTATATGGGCTGTTGATCCGATTTTCATTCATTTGCAGAGAAATGAAAATGAATTGCTGTTGTGATTGTATTTCCGATGCCCGCTGTCAGGCGGTGCTGTGAGCTGGCAGGCGCAACGGGGGCAGCGGCTGGAAAGGCTCCGTTCTGCTTCCCGCGGGCAGCGGTGAACAACCAGCTGGGCACGTCGTGTGCGCAGGTGGGGTGGGTGTGAGGAGGTGGGAGCAGCGCGGCGTCCCCGCGGGACACGGCCAGGGCAGGGCGGCTGCGGGTCCGTCCGCTCCAGCGCTGGCTGCGCGGCTGGGCGGGCGTTCTGCAGGCGCTGCCAGGGAAACGCTGGAGCTGCTTGGCCTGCCACGAGATCTTCTTTAGCTTCCTTCCCTCGGTTTAAGGCTTTAAGATGCAGCGGAGATGATCCTGTTCCTCACTCCCAGCAGAGAAGATGGTCCTGCTGTCTCTGTATCCACCAGAACTGCCTTTGTTCGAGCACAGTAGTTGCAGCTCCAGGTGTTTCTATTCAGTGACATCTCTTGAAAGAGAGGGTTTTTCCCTTCTCTTTAGCACTTCAAATGTTTCTCTCATGTCACCCCCGGTTGTTTACTCTCCCAGCCTACTAGTCCACTGGAGAGTGATTTTCAAAGGGATCAATGCCCAGGATAACAATTCAGTATGTAAAATTGGTTGCTAGTCAGCTTTTCTCAACATCAAGCATTGTTTAATCCTTAGCGAGGGAAGCCTTTCTGTGTTTCTGGTGATCGGCATTGCCGTTCTCTGCAGCGCTTGGGTTTGTTCAGTGGCTGCGCGTGGCTGGGCCGATGGCAGCGCCCGTGGGTGACGTGGCCGCGGTCCCATCCCCCCGCTGTCCCCCGCTGTCCCCTCTGCCCAGGGCACCTGCAGGAGGTCGGGCTGGGCAAGGCGTTTGGTGCAAATCTGATGAGATACAAAGCTGGCAAGGTTTCTGAGCCATGCTGCTGCTGTTCCTCTGAGCTGTTTGAGACATGCGCTGCCTGTCCTGCGCTGCTCTGGCTGTGTCACGACCCCGCTGTTCCCACCGCAGCGAGGGTGTTTCCGGGCCCGCGAGCGCGGCCGCAGCGCTCCTGGGACACGGGGCGCGCTGCGCCCGGGCTGCGGAGCCGCGGGGCAGCAGCTCCGGCCGGGGCAGGCCCGCGCCCGCAGCACCGCACCGGGCTCTGCGCGGGAGCCGTCGTCCTCCGTGCTGGAGGAGGATTCAGAAAGACGCGCCGTTGCTCTGTTTCCTTCTTTTTGTTTTCTCTGGCGGCAGATGAAGAGCAAGAAGATTTCATTGTAACAAAACACCAGTGTCTTAGCATTGGATTCTCCTGTAGCAAAATTGACAAGTACTTACATCATTATACATGGCTGCTATTTCATTAGGCGAATGTCAGTGTCAGGTAAGATCATGGTTTTGTCAATATAATGAAAATACCAGTCAAGTGAGGAAAAAGTCACAATTTTCCAGCTCTAAAAATTGATTTTTATTGCTCTTCTTGTAATCCTTTCTTTGGATTAAGTATTTATTATTGATGTGGTCTTTCTTTTAATCTTAATAGCTGCTGACATGGTAATTAATTAAAAAATACAACATTTTTGCCCAAATGGCACTATATCGAAATTAAAAGTGAACATCACATATTAGTTAAACAGCCCTGGCAAATGTCGGGAGCGCTAAGATGATTGCCTGAGCTTCCTGACAATTCCCTTCATCTTGCTGTTTGCTGCCTGACCTTTCGAGACGGTTCGGTGTTATTAATAGGTTTTAGCTATTATATCAGGGAGAATGGGGCACAAAAATATGATAAGCTTTATATTCTTAATGGCAGTGCTACAGCACCTTAGGCGTGCCGGTGACGGCACTTACATCATGGCTTTTCGGGCACGCTTGGACAGTCACCAGGTAACTTCTACTCAGAATCGATGCTTTTTCTGGAATGTGTCAGTAGTGGCATGTCCAGAATGCAGCGCGGCGGGCAGGTCCCGCAGGTCCCTCGGGCAGGGCTCTCGGGCAGGTCCCTCGGGCAGGTCCCTCGGGCAGGTCCCGCGGGCAGGGCTCTCGGGCAGGTCCCGCAGGCAGGGCTCTCGGGCAGGTCCCTCGGGCAGGTCCCGCGGGCAGGGCTCTCGGGCAGGTCCCGCAGGCAGGGCTCTCGGGCAGGTCCCGTGGGCAGGGCTCTCGGGCAGGTCCCGCGGGCAGGGCTCGCGGACAGGGCTCTCGGGCAGGTCCCTCGGGCAGGTCCCTCGGGCAGGTCCCTCGGGCAGGTCCCGCGGGCAGGGCTCTCGGGCAGGGCTCTCAGGCAGGGCTCTCAGGCAGGGCTCTCGGGCAGGTCCCGCGGGCAGGGCTCTCGGGCAGGTCCCGTGGGCAGGTCCCGCGGGCAGGGCTCTCGGGCAGGTCCCGCGGGCAGGGCTCTCGGGCAGGGCTCTCAGGCAGGGCTCTCGGGCAGGGCTCTCGGGCAGGTCCCGCGGGCAGGGCTCTCGGGCAGGGCTCTCGGGCAGGTCCCGCGGGCAGGGCTCTCGGGCAGGTCCCGCGGGCAGGGCTCTCGGGCAGGGCTCTCGGGCAGGGCTCTCGGGCAGGTCCCGCGGGCAGGTCCCGCGGGCAGGGCTCTCGGGCAGGGCTCTCGGGCAGGGCTCTCGGGCAGGTCCCGCGGGGCAGGGCTCTCGGGCAGGGCTCTCGGGCAGGTCCCGTGGGCAGGGCTCTCGGGCAGGGCTCTCGGGCAGGGCTCGCGGGCAGGGCTCTCGGGCAGCCCCGCGCCAGGGTCCCTCGCCGCACAAGCCGGTGTCTGCACCAGAGCAGCCGTGACGCGGGCGGGAGCCGCGGGCACCCAGAGGCGCCCGGCAGTCCCATCTCCCACACCTGAGTTTCCATGCTCTTGCTCTTCAGTTCCTTGGCATGGCGGTGCTAGAAGACAGGTGTCATTGTCGTCGTTCCTTGACTTTCCACCAGAAGTCACTGCAGGAGTTGTTGTTCCTTCTGGCATTATAGCTCTGTGGTAAAGAAAGTGCCTGTAAGTGCCTCGCGCGAGCTCTCAGCCCCATCGCGGGGATGGGCAGATCACTTTCGGCTGCTTTTTTGCGGTCTAACCGTTCCTGTTCAGGGTGAGATCCTCTCTTGCCAAGGCGGCGTTAGCTGAGCGTCCCCTCTGCCACCTGCGGCCGGGACAGACCAGCCCTGCGTGCAGCTCTGCTGGGAGCACCTTGTGGTGACCGAGCCAGTCACCGACACCTTGGGGTGACCATGTCACCAGCGCCTTCGGGTGACCGTGCCACCCGTGCCTTTCAGTGACTGTGCCACCGGCAGCAGGCAGTGACTGCGGGCAGGGGACAGGGACAGGGGCTGGGGACAGGTCCCGGGCTGGAGGCCAGGGGTCCAGCTCTGCACACAGCGGGCGCAGAGGTCCCTGCAGCCTCGGCCCCGGGTGTTCCTGCACATGTCACCCATCAGCTGAAAGGTGACACAGTTTATCATCTCATGCGGAGCCGCAGGCCAGCGCTACTTTCACTATAGATAATAGATTCTGATCAAATAGATAATACTATAGATATAGGTAATACCATAGATTCTGATGAAAACAGAACCTGTAGTCCAAAGCTCTGCTTGGGTCAACCCTAAACCAGATGAGCAGCTCGACCTGAGACTGAGCTGTCCTCTCTCCTCTGCATAATCCGTTGTGATTTCCCTAGGAAGGGATGTCTTATACAGGCAGTCACATTTGCTCTCTAAAAGCAGCTTTTGTACCTTTAACTCCTCTGCGTGGGTCATGTGCAAAAATAATGAGATAGTGGAAAGGTGATTTCTTACCCCAGAATTTGTAGGAGAGGTAGGGAAGTGCTCATATTAGCTGGTATTTAGCTTAAACAAATGTAGTTATTATAAAAATGTGCTCGGTGAATAAAATATGGCCTGACCTCTGGATTGTCTCTTCCCCCGAGCCGTGACAGTGTCCCTCCTTCTCCTCCATTCATCTGCTTGGCAGAGCTGCAGGTTTTTTGTTTTGTTTTGTTATGTTATTGTTGTGCTTGAAAAAAACACCACAAAAAGCCCCCGAAGCCCCTCTTTTCAGCGGTGTCACGGCAGGATGAATTGGCCGGGGAGGCATGTTTATAGACTGTGTGAAGAACTTTGTCTTTGTGTGGCATGCTGGTGACACTGGTATGGCTTGCCTGAATGAACTGCGGTGACGCGGCTAATAAGGTGTCCTGCTGGGCGCGCCGAGCCCCTCGCAGACCTCCCACTTAATGCCATTCAGCTCCAGCTCAGTGTAGCTAATTTTTCCCATTCCCTCAATTCTTTAGGCCTCCTTACAAACAGAAAAGTCAACTTTCACACCGAGGAGAAGATAAGTGCTTTAGGAAATAATCGTGTAAACAGAATGTTACCTTCTGACCTGATGCTGATACCTTGGTCTGGGACAAAACCCAGCTGGCTATTGCATTAGACATGGCTATTAAAGGAATAATGCTGCTGATCCTCCTTACAAAGTGCCCAGAGAAATGGTTTAGCCGAATCACAGTGCCTCCTGTCACACTGAATCACGTTCGGCCGCTCTGTGCCGTGAGCGAGCGCTGATATTGAGCTGCTCCTTGTCTCTCCTTCCGGGGCCGCTGCGAGGGACGGGGTGCTGGTGGCACTGCTCTCTCCTGGCTGAATTTCAGCGCTTTCAAACGTGGATACCGTGCACCGTGTGGCTCCTATAAAAGAGGCTGTGTTTCGTAAAGCATCTTTAATTGTGACTGCTATAATTCATACTTTAAAATGAATTACCAGAGGAATTCAGTGATTCCAATGGTGCAGAGTTGTTTGTTTTAACATCATACTAAACAATTCCTTGTGGTGTTCTGTGTAGAGACTAAAATTAGTAACTAGACCCAGATTTCCAGTAGCACCGAGGAGAAGAGGAACCTCTGCCCCTCTCCTAGTGTTGTCGAATGTGGCGCCCGGATCTGCCCAGGGCTGTGAGCAGCCTCACCCGCGCCCGAGCGGCCGGCTGCACGACGCCCCGGCCAGGCTCCGGCCCGTGTCCGGGCTCTGTCCGTGTCCGGGCTCTGTCCGTGTCCAGGGTCTGTCCGTGTCCAGGGTCTGTCCGTGTCCGGGCTCTGTCCTGTGTCCCTTGGTCTGTCCGTGTCCGGGGTCTGTCCGTGTCCGGGGTCTGTCCTGTGTCCCGTGGTCTGTCCCGTGTCCCGTGGTCTGTCCTGTGTCCGGGGTCTGTCCCATGTCTGTGGTCCATCCCCTGTCTGGCCTGTCCCGTGTCTGTGGTCTGTCCCGTGTCCGGGGCCTGTCCCGTGTCCAGGGCCTGTCCCGTGGTCTGTCCCGTGTCCCGTGGTCTGTCCCGTGTCCTGTGGTCTGTCCCGTGTCCGGGGTCTGTCCCGTGTCTGTGGTCCGTCCCGTGTCCGGGGTCTGTCCCGTGTCCTGTGGTCTGTCCCGTGTCCGGGGCCTGTCCCGTGTCCAGGGTCTGTCCCGTGTCTGTGGTCCATCCCGTGTCCAGGGTCTGTCCCGTGTCCCGTGGTCTGTCCCGTGTCCGGGGTCTGTCCCGTGTCTGTGGTCCGTCCCGTGTCTGGCCTGTCCCGTGTCCGTGGTCTGTCCGTGTCCGTGGTCCGGTGTCCCCGGCCGCAGAGCGGACCCCGTGCCCTCGCTGCTGCCGGGTTTGTGGAGCTGTTGCTGACATCCCGTGTGAGGCAACTGCTGCTATTAGACCCAAATGTGAACTAAACACGGTTGTCTTGCAGCAAAGAAATTACTGTAGTATCTTTACCTGAATTTGCACCCTTACTAATGAAGTTTGCTCTGTAAAAAAAGTGTGAACCGTGGATGTGACCCATCCAAGCGTTTGAGCGTGGGCCTTTGCCTGTGAGCTTGACCTGAAAGCTGGAATCGTGCGAGTGTTGCGTTCTTCCCTGGCCTGTCATGTCTTAAAGGCTGCTCAGCGCTGTTTCCAAATCTTTGGTCCGCCTCTTCTCAAACGCTCCCAAAGCTGAGAGGGCGCGTCAGGAGCCCCGAAGCGCCTGTCTGGAGAGGTGACGTGCGGGTGTTTTAGTCGAGTCTGCTGGGAGACGTTCCGAAAGGTCCAGAAGGAGAAGCTACAAGGGGGCAACTGGTTAAAATTATCCATTTTAAAGCTGACGTTGATTTGTATGCAAATCATGTTTAAATCGGGTAATGTGCAAGACTATGACATGACTGAATTTTAATTAATTGATCAGAAGCAGACTAATCAGCTGTTCTGTTCATCAGTTAGGAGACATTTTAACTGGCTATTTTTGGAACAGTCTGTTTATTTGGAGAATCCGTCTTTGCATAATACAATCACAGGCACCGTTGCGCTAATACCGTTTGTTTTAGGATGCCTTCTCTAGACCTTGCTGCCATTCCCGGGCCTCTGTCATTCCGTGTCCGCAGTAAATGGCAGCGAGCGAAGCCAGAGCTGGGGTATGAATCAGGAAAGTTGGCACAGCCAAATCCGTTTGTCTTAGGGCAAAGTTGCACATCAGATTCTGCAATGATAGTGTTAGCAAATTGTGGTAATGTAAATGGTTTAACTTTTAAGTTCTCATTTCGCTTCAGTGTGCCAGGAGGGCACTAATCAAACTAATGCTGGGGGGGGCGGGAGTGACAGGTTCTCCCAGCGCCTGCCGGGAGCTGACAGCGGGCCGTATTTATTAACAGACCTGCAGCCGTTTGTCAGCTCGATGGAGGACTGGGAGGTTTTCACACCGGGAAAGGATGAGTCTTTGCAAGAGATTTTGCTTCAAATGATCGCTGCCTTAGGTGCAATGCACGTTAATTTTTCATGCAATAATATTCTGTACGTAACAGATTGCTGTTGACTCAAAATGTGAGGTGTTCTTAAGAGGAGAAGCAGTATCTCACTGTAAAGCCCACGCTGTATCTTTCTTTATAGCTTTGAAAAGTCTAAATGGATGTAGCGTATTCAAACGGGTAAAGGAACGTCCCGTGCACCGTCCAGGAGCCCCTCGGGTGCGGGCGCCCGCGGGTGCGGGCCCTGCGGCGCGCTCTCTGCCGTCGGGACGCCCTCGGCTTTGTGTGTTCCAGAGCGTGCACAGGGCGTTGCCTCCATTTGATCCTCGCTTCTCGTCTGTTGTAGGTCGGGCACACCATTCCCGTTTTCTGTGTGTTGTCTGTGCATTGTCTCTGTACCTGTGGCAGCTGCGTCTCAGGTGTTTCAGAGCTGCCTCTGCTACCAATAGGAAATTAATTGTATTGATTCCTGGTTTGGAATTGTGAAGCAGCGGATTCGCAGGTGCCGAGATCTCTGGAAGCTTGTGAAAGCGCACGTTGTTAGGAGCACCAGGCAATTGCTGTTAATAATAGATAAGCTAATAATATAATAACAACGTTTGATAATACAAGATTTGAAAGATGAACAGTAATGCCTTGTCTCCCTGTTTAGTACTGGGCTTGAGACACAAGTCAATCTTTACTCCACATCTGGAAAGATCACCTTTCAGGTATTAACTACAACCTCGATAACAATCCGCTCGAAAGAACAAACAGAACTGCAGCCGTGCAGGAACAGCCGCACAGATCGTCCGCGTCAGCCGTGCGGGAACAGCCGCTCAGAGCGTCCCCGTCAGCCGTGCGGGTGGTGCTCAGAGCATCCCCGTCAGCCGTGCGGGAACAGCCGCACAGAGCGTCCCCGTCAGCCGTGCGGGAACAGCCGCTCAGAGCGTCCCTGTCAGCCGTGCGGGAACAGCCGCTCAGAGTGTCCCCGTCAGCCGTGCGGGTGGCGCTCAGAGTGTCCCCGTCAGCCGTGCGGGAACAGCCGCTCAGAGCGTCCCCGTCAGCCGTGCGGGAACAGCCGCTCAGAGCGTCCCCGTCAGCTGTGCGGGAACAGCCGCTCAGAGCGTCCCCGTCAGCCGTGCGGGAACAGCCGCTCAGAGTGTCCCCGTCAGCCGTGCGGGAACAGCCGCTCAGAGTGTCCCCGTCAGCCGTGCGGGAACAGCCGCTCAGAGTGTCCCCGTCAGCCGTGTGGGAACAGCCGCTCAGAGTGTCCCCGTCAGCCGTGTGGGAACAGCCGCTCAGAGTGTCCCCGTCAGCCGTGCGGGTGGCGCTCAGAGCGTCCCTGTCAGCCGTGCGGGTGGTACGCAGCGCAGCCTGCTCCCGGAGCTCTGGGCGCTCTCACGGGTGCGGGGCTACAGTCACAGTACAGTCAGTCACAGTGACACACAAGTGAGCCCACAAGCAATCGAAGGTGGCGGATTCCGGACTCGCGGCTCGTTGGGGCTCCCCCCTGCCCAGCCCAAAGCCGCAGTGCCCTGTGCTGGGTGCGCTTCAGCTGTCCGCGGTGCGGGTCTCGTGGTGCCCCCGGGTGTCTGTGCCGCCCTCGCGCTGGTTCTGCATTACTTGTGCCAACTGCTGAAAACTGGCTCTCTGAGTTGCTCTTTCGGGCAGAAGCGGAGAACAAATGCATTATTTTACGGGGGTCAGAGCAAAACAAAAATCAGCACAAAAACATGGTTGGTATATTTTTCCAGCATAAACTGATGGTTTTGATTGTTCCGATGATTATTTCTGAGGTTGTTGATTCTGATGTGTGTATTTCTGTGTGCTCGCATACATGTAAAGCTGAATGACAGTTTGTTTTGTTTTGTTTTCCAGAATTATAGATCAGCGGTTTGAGAAAGTTTCATATTTTGTCTTTGGAGATTTCAACTTCAGACTGGATGCCAAAGCAGTCGTGGAGGTAGGGCGGCTGTTTCCTGCTTGTGTGCCCTGCCAGTGTTGATTTTTCAAATATCTTTCCTGTGGAGAAGCTGAAAGTGACTTAATGAACTAATCTTAGGATTGACATCAGACTTTACCAGGAGCGTGGACAGGTAACTAAATCCCTGGTGTGAGCGTGCCAAGGGATGAAGAGCAGCGCTGACGCGCCCGTGCGCTGCCCGCGCTGCTGCGCGCGGGAGGACGCGCGGGGTCCCTCTGCGCCCGGGAGGACGCGGGGGGTCCCTCTGCGCGCGGGAGGACGCGGGGGGTCCCTCTGCGCCCGGGAGGACGCGCGGGGTCCCTCTGCGCCCGGGAGGACGCGCGGGGTCCCTCTGCGCCCGGGAGGACGCGCGGGGTCCCTCTGCGCCCGGGAGGACGCGCGGGGTCCCTCTGCGCGCGGGAGGACGCGGGGGGTCCCTCTGCGCCCGGGGACGCCCCCGCCGCGCGGCCCCTCGGCGGGCGAGCGGGTCCTGCCCCGGCTCTCTGGGCTCCAGACAGGGCTCCGCGTTTCCATCGTGTGCCTGTGGCTTTTGCTGCCTGTTTCTAGCTCACAGCGGCTCTCGCAGTCACTTAGTGCAAGTAGTGTTCATATTTGTGTTCTGGGGGGAAAGAGAGAGAAATCTCCTAAATTCCTGTGGTAGAATTCTACTCTTCAAAAATACAAGCAGGTATTTGTGCAAACCTTTGCGGCACCAGCATCTCGGTGTGGAATGGTGACCAGAAGATTTGTACAAAGCCAAAAGGAATGCGTTAAACCTTTTCCGTCATGAGTTGAGATCACCTTGACTTCACTGCCAAAGCTCGGCTCCGCAAAACACGGGTCAGAAATAAGATCCAGGCTGAATACCAATTGAATCTCATGGTTTTCCCGCTGTAGTTCTCCGACTCTGTGCTGTCTTTTGCTGTCCTTGAGGGTACGCATGTGTCTTCTCAGCCAAAGCTTCCACTTCACCAGGGGACCCTGGAGGCGAGTGCCCGCGGGCGGGAGGCCGGCTGCCCACGGCTGCGTGCAGGTCTCTGCCTCGCCTGATGGGTCGTGCTTTGGCTGTTGAAAATAGGAGTTTGTAGCTAACACCTTCCTTCTTGGAATCCTTGGTACATTATGATCATTTAACCAACAAACGTAAAGCATAATTGAAATGAAGTCGCTGATGCAGACTATGCAGCTTCACGCTGCGCGTGTTTCGGGCTGAGCGCCGCTCTGCCGGGCTGCGGTTCCCATGGCTGTGGTCAGCGCTTACAGATCACTGCGGTTTGACATCTGCCGGTCTGTTTCGTGTTCGCTCCCGGTGCAGCGGTGTTACAGAGAACGCTCCTGTCGGGGACACCGAATGATCTCCCACAGCCGGTGCTGACCGAGGGCGCTGTGAGTGTTTCCCGCTCGCTGACTGCCCGGCAGTCTGCAGCACTGGGGCTGCGCGGAGTCGTTCGGTATCACCAGTACACCAGGATTCCTGCCTTTCTGTCTGTGAGTTCAAAGTGATCCGTTTCTAAAACGAGAATGTCACTGGCCACAGATGGCGATCCTGCGTGACCGCGCAACGGGCGCTGCGAGTGCAGGTGACTCTTAGTCCTGACACGGTGCTTTTCATCTTACGAATGCTCTACTGAGGGCAGGTAATGTCGTTGCATGTGAGCACACGAGGTTAATTTGAAGATGCATCAAATTAATTTAGCTTTTCTTCCTAGATAAAGCGTATACATGTATGGAATATTAGAACATTAGAACATTAGAATAGTACATATTTTCTGTTGGTTTTTTGAGCAGTAGCATACCCTATTAACCAAAGCTTCACCCACCTGCATTGCAAAATTAATTAAGCATAATTAAAATTGATCTAGAAACTTCCACGTGTAATTTAAGTGTGTGCAGTTAAGGTCATGTTGTTTTGTGGTTTTCTGCAGGGGTGCAGTTCATAGATGTCTGTGCTGGAAGACGCGCAGGCTGTGAGAGGCGGTTGTGCCGGGCCGTTGGTGCGCGGGTGGCGCTGCAGGCGCTGTGGCTGGGGTGGCCCGGCACGGCGCGGCTGGGGTGGCCCGGCACGGCGCGGCTGGGGTGGCCCGGCACGGCGCGGCTGGGGTGGCCCGGCACGGGCGGCTGGGGTGGCCCGGCACGGGCGGCTGGGGTGGCCCCGGCACGGCGCGGCTGGGGTGGCCCGGCACGGTGTGGCTGGGGTGGCCCCTCACACGGCCGTGGCGGGTCGGTGGCCGTGGCCCAGCGCTGCTCCAGCAGCAGGACACGCTCTGCGTGCCGCCCGGAGGGACCTGGTGGTTTGGTCGTGTAGGACGTATCTAAGGTCCCACCCCAGATCCCTTCACAAAACGGTTTATAGTGGTGTTTCTCAGCGGTGCCGATTTTCCGCAGTGTCGTGACCGAGGCAGAGCAGGGACAGGCTGGCCAAGGGCCGTTCCTGCGTGGGGTCCCGGCAGTCCCATGTCACCTGTGTGAGGTCCCGGCAGCCCCGTGTCACCTGTGTGAGGTCCTGCCAGCCCCGTGTCACCTGTGTGAGGTCCCAGCAGCCCCGTGTCACCTGTGTGAGGTCCCGGCAGCCCCGTGTCACCTGTGTGAGGTCCTGCCAGCCCCATGTCACCTGTGTGAGGTCCTGGCAGCCCCGTGTCACCTGCGTGAGGTCCTGCCAGCCCCGTGTCACACCTGTGTGAGGTCCTGCCAGCCCCGTGTCACCTGCGTGAGGTCCTGCCAGCCCCGTGTCACCTGTGTGAGGTCCCGGCAGCCCCGTGTCACCTGCGTGAGGTCCTGCCAGCCCCGTGTCACCTGTGTGAGGTCCCGGCAGCCCCGTGTCACCTGCATGAGGTCCCGGCAGCCCCGTGTCACCTGCGTGAGGTCCTGGCAGCCCCGTGTCACCTGCATGAGGTCCTGGCAGCCCCGTGTCACCTGCGTGACGTCCTGCCAGCCCCGTGTCACCTGCGTGAGGTCCTGCCAGCCCCGTGTCACCTGTGTGAGGTCCCGGCAGCCCCGTGTCACCTGCATGAGGTCCTGCCAGCCCCGTGTCACCTGCGTGACGTCCTGCCAGCCCCGTGTCACCCGCGCTCGTGCGGGAACCTCACGCGGCAGAAAACATCCCGCTCCCTTCAGCCTGTGCGAACCGGTGTTCACCGTTCTTTCCGCTGTTCAGTAGCATCCCTAACACCAGGAATTTTAAGGGTTAATCCATTGACCTGTCATCATTGTCTACTTTACTAAATTTATCTCTTCTCTTCTTGTTGACCTTTTGAATTCCCTCTTGAGACCACAATGTGCTGAACGCTTGGACCCTGAGGTGCCGCCAGCGGTACCGGTGTTTTGGAAACACCGCGTGTACCAAACCCAGGGAATGAAGTATATTTCTAAAAGATTTATCACTTTAACCGCTGGAAGGGAGAACCTGAGAGCTGTTTCAGATGTGGAGCCCAGACACCGAAGGGCCATGCGCTAAATCAGATGCCAGAAGTGTTGTGCTTATTAATTCATAATTAATAGTCAATAAATCATTAATATATTATTTATTGAACATTTTATGGCAACCTTAATTGGTGTGTGGGTATATAATTAGTTTATGCTTCTTAGAGAAGCAAAATCTGCAAGAGGTGAAACTCGTGTCTTGTAGACATTCCATCATCTGCTGTGCGGTGTCAGAGTGGATAGTGAATACGCACATGGCAAGAAATGCACGTTTTTCAGGGCTTTGTGCATGTTTTGAGGCTGATCTCCAGCCTTATTGCTCTGTAGTGATGAGTTGTTGAACATAGCTGGAAGGGTTGGAAACGCTGAAGCCTGTTTCTGCCTGCTCTGGGCTTACATCGGCGTTTGTCAGTCTGATCTTGGGTCTTTCCTCTCCTGCAAGAGCTGAAGCTGGTTAATCCCGCTTGGACCCACAACGGTGCCGTTTTGCACAGTGTTTGAACATTGCGGTTTTGCTCCTAAGCTGCTCAAAATCTGACTCCCAGATGACAAACCCACCCTTCTGTATTTCTGAGAGGAGGAACGTGTCTTGTGGCTGATTGCTGCCTTGAACAGGAGTTAGTTGTGGTAGGTGAGAACAACCAGAGCCTCTTGCATCGCTCCTGCAGCAGGACAAGCGCAGGGACGCGGGTCTGGAAGTGCCACCGTCACCTCTGTGCGAAAGGACATTAACTAACGCTCGACTGAGTCTTGGCTGAGCCAGGACTGTCAAAACCTCCTTCTGTCCTGTTAGATCTTTAAACAGTTAGGAAGGAAACATCTAATACAGCACTGGAGGTCAGACCAAAGAGCCCTTTTTAACACGTCACAGGAATTGTTCTTTCTTTCTCATGCTCTTCAGTGAGTGTTTTCTTTTGCTCCATGGTGGCTGGTAGTTTAAAACTGCAATAGGGTTCCCTTATTCCTTCAGCCAGGTGTCATTAATCCATCCTTATCAAATAGAAATGACATCACTTTATTTCTGAGACAAACCTGTGTATCATGGAATCCATTATTCTTACTAGCTTACAAGCTTGAGATCATGTTTTCATCCCAGTTAGAAATGTGCACAGGATCCTGGGTTGGTTTAATCGGCTCAGACAGTTCATTGTAAGTAACTTTGTCTCATAAAGATTTTAACTTCCTTTACAAGCTAAACTGATTCTAGGAAATGTTGGAAACGAAATCCTATGCAAAATGAAAATGTAGTAAAGATTTATTAAATTAAAATGCATAAGCTTCAGGTCTAATAAGGACAGTTTTATTAATGAATGTAAATTGCAGCAACCCATCTGAGGCACCTGCTAAATGTTCATTATAAATTACTCTCATGGACATTGTGATGAGTTTCATATTGTAGCCAGACGTATAAAAGGATGCAGATTGCTTCCCCAAGGGACTGTATATTTACTTAACAGTGTAGTTAATTGCAATTATTTATTTTCCAGTGATTGCAAATGGCTTCTGCATTAAAGATATATGTGGCTATTAGGAATTATTCAATTACCTCTCTTATTCTCAGTAGTCTCAGCTAAACCCGAGCTGGGATTCCCGGCGGCGAGTCCGTGGTGTGGGAGCTCGGGTGCTGCTCAGCTTTGTGCCGGGCTGCAGCTCTGCCGTCGCGGGTCCTCAGCGGAGCCCGAGGAGCACGGATCGCCCGTCTCGCAGCTGCGCCCTTCGGCGGCTTCCATTCCGTCCTGCTGCTGCCACGCTTCCTGGCGAGATTCATAGGAGGTTAATTAAATCCATCTTCAAAACAACGAGGGGCCAATGAGCCATATCCTCATTACAATAGTAAATTAAATGATGCAATTGTTTCTACTTCCATCATGGATTAGGGGAGCGATGAGTGAACGAATTGTTCTCTGGCCGCTCCTCAGGGGCCCTGCAGGGTCTGGGACATGTGGCCCTACACCGGCTGTGACCTGTGGCTGCAGCAGAGGTGACAGCGCGTGGTCGTACACCGGCTGTGACCTGTGGCTGCAGCAGAGGTGACAGCACGTGGTCGTACACCAGCTGTGACCTGTGGCTGCAGCAGAGGTGACAGCGCGTGGTCGTACACCGGCCGTGACCTGTGGCTGCAGCAGAGGTGACAGCGCGTGGTCCTACGCCGGCCATGACCTGTGGCTGCAGCAGAGGTGACAGCGCGTGGTCGTACACCGGCCGTGACCTGTGGCTGCAGCAGAGGTGACAGCGCGTGGTCGTACACCAGCCGTGACCTGTGGCTGCAGCAGAGGTGACAGCGCGTGGTCGTACACCGGCCGTGACCTGTGGCTGCAGCAGAGGTGACAGCGCGTGGTCGTACACCGGCCGTGACCTGTGGCTGCAGCAGAGGTGACAGCGCGTGGTCGTACACCAGCTGAGACCTGTGGCTGCAGCAGAGGTGACAGCGCGTGGTCGTACACCAGCTGAGACCTGTGGCTGCAGCAGAGGTGACAGCGCTGTGGCGGCAGGTCCTGTGCGGGACACTGGGTACAGCCCGAGGAGCCGTGTTCCCGGCGGAGCTCAGCAGCTCCTCCTGGGTCAGATGCAAATTAATACAAACGCGGCTACAGAGCAGAACAGAAAAGATGATACGTTGATCAAATTTGGCACTGCTTGGGCTGTAATTAAAACGTACACAAATTAAATACAATTATCTTGTGCTTTCTAATAGGGCTGAGCGTCGTTAAACTAATTACTAATGCAGTCTATAAGCTGGGCTGTGCTGCTGTGATTGTTCGGAGCGCATGTTTGATGCCCTGCGCGGCAGCTGGGCGGCTCAGCTGGCGCGGGTGACAGCGGCACCGGCAGCGGGTGACAGTGGTGACAGCAGCGCCCGGCCCCGCACGGCCCGGCCGAGCTGCCGCTGCCACACCTGCCATTGGGCACCCGCTGAGACGGCGGCGACGGGCGGCACCAGGACGGGTCCCTCTCGGGGTGCCTGTGGGGCACGGGGCTTCTGAGGACAGTCTCTGTTTCTGGATGTCTCCCGGTCAGGCTGGTGTCGCAGCCCAAGTGACAGGCAGAGGCGGGGGCAGGAGAGGCTCCTGGAGCACAGGCACCTCGTCTGCGCTCGGGTCACCTGCTGGCACCAGGAGGTGCTGCTGGCAGCAGCCGGGGGGCCCGAGGGAGGCCTCGCAGCTTTCCTCAGCTGGCTGGCTCAGGAGGCCCAGAGTTTATGCAAATGCACATGGAAAAATTGTCCTGACGATGGCCGCAGTTAATAAGATGCCGATGGCAGATCCCAGGTGGCCTCTGCAGCCTCCCAGGCTGAGCAGTGCTCGCTCAGGCACAGAACGTCCTGAGCTGGAGGGACCCCAGGACCGTGGAGTCCAACTGCTGTCCCTGCACAGGACCCCCGCCGGTCACCCCGTGTGCCTGAGCACGGTGTCCAGTCTCTTCTTGAACACGGTCAGGTTGGGCCGTGACCCCTCCCTGGGAGCCTGTTCAGTGTCCAGCACCTCTGGGGAAGAACCTTTTCCTCGTGTCCCAGCGCCCCTCCCCAGCACATCTGCTGCCGTTGCCATCTGTCTAAGCGGGTTACAGGTTAACTTCTGCTTGATGATGTGCTCACTAAGAAACAGACCCCGAGATCTGTTTGCCAAAGCCTGTGGTCGCGGGGTTTCGCAGCCGTGACCCGCGGAGCGCTGGGGCGGGTGCGGGAGCGCGCGTCGCACGCTCGTCCGCGCGCACGTCGCCATCGACGGGTTCGAGCCGGGGCCAGGGCGCTCATCGGATTGCAGAGACTGCAGCTGGGAAAAACAGTATGGCCATTAATATAACCATTAACGGCTTGAAAATTACTTTTATAAAGCAGGTGTAATTTGAATAGTTAATTGGGGTCTTGTAATGCACCATGAAAGTCTGTAATAGGTATTTAACTAAAGCTACCTCTTAATTTTTTCTGCTTGTATCTAGTATAGAAAGTCATCACCTTCACTGAGGCAAAATATCACCTGGTAGATGCTATAAAATATCTTTTTCTCCATCTGAGAAATGTTTTAGAAGAAATTTAGGATATTTTAGAAGAAATAGACATACCTGGAAAAAAACTGCGTTCTTTTTCCGTTTCCCTTGGTTCCTGGTTGTCACCATGATGCAGAATGTTGACATGTATGGGCAAATTATGCACTGGTATTTGAAAGGCACCCATTGATGCTATAAAATAAGAGGGAAGAAAGAGCTTACACTCTGCATATTTGCAGCGGTACAGCAGAAGCATGTGTATACGTATCTTCATTGTCATAGTGGAAGTCTGGAAGTCTCTTCAAAACACCCTGTAGTGTAGAATGGTGGTTTGCTTGCTTACCAAAACAAAATTGAGCAGAATTTTGTATCTGTCTGGAAGTGAAGGAGCGGGATCGTATCTGCCTCTGTGCAACACGCAGGAACTCCTGTTGCAATTACACCTTTTATTCCTGAGTTGTAGTCAAATACAGTGAGAGCTGATGAACTGAATGCACAATCTCGGGGTATGTGTGCCGCTGTATTAAAACATTTTTAAAAATCTGTTTAACAGATTTTTCCTGAAAATAGTTATTCTCGAAAGTGGGGGAAAATTACAGGAAGGAAGCAAGATCAGTATTTTGTGAAAATAGGAAGACCTGGTTTTTATTTAGATGGGTCACTGTTGGTGGAAGAGCCCTGTCGTCACTCTGAGGTTCACAGTGGCACCTCCTTACCACCGACCAGTGACGAATGGAGCCGTGCTTATGGAAAACGGGCAAATTGCAATGCCTCAAACATGTAAAGCTTGTTTGTGCCAGGTCATTTGTATGAATCAGGCAGCAAACACCTTTGTGTAGAGACACCAGTTTGCTCTTGAATTAAATTGTTTGCCCTGTAATTCAAATCTCCATCACTTCTGTTGGCTACATAGCTAAGGCCACCTTACCTAAACTGCTGTGCAGTGGCAGGTTGAGGTCTTGAGCTCCACACGGCTCGGGTGTTGGTGTGTAACAGCGGTGCAGGAGCTCTCTGCGCAGACGCCGCTGCCCTGGCTCTCACAGCGGCTCAGTTACCGCGGCGCCGGTTGCTGTGGTTCTGCGGTTCCACGTGTGAGCTGTGGGACAGCGTCGCTCACCCATCAGCACAGCACCGCTCCATGCCCGCATCGCTCACCCATCAGCACAGCACCGCTCCATGCCCGCATCGCCCGTCCATCAGCACAGCACCGCTCCATGCCCGCATCGCCCGTCCATCAGCACAGCACTGCTCCATGCCCACATCGCTCACCCATCAGCACAGCACCGCTCCATGCCCACATCGCTCACCCATCAGCACAGCGCCGCTCCATGCCCACATCGCTCGTCCATCAGCACAGCACCGCTCCATGCCCACATCGCTCGTCCATCAGCACAGCGCCGCTCCATGCCCACATCGCTCGTCCATCAGCACAGCGCCGCTCCATGCCCACATCGCTCACCCATCAGCACAGCACCGCTCCATGCCCACATCGTCCGTCCATCAGCACAGCGCCGCTCCATGCCCGCATCGTCCGTCCATCAGCACAGCGCCGCTCCATGCCCGCATCGTCCGTCCATCAGCACAGCACCGCTCCATGCCAGCGTCGCTCACCATCAGCACAGCACCGCTCCATGCCCACATCGCTCACCATCAGCACAGCACCGCTCCATGCCCGCATCGCTCACACATCAGCACAGCACCGCTCCATGCCCGCATTGCTCATCCATCAGCACAGCACCGCTCCATGCCCGCATCGCTCACCCATCAGCACAGCACCGCTCCATGCCCATAGGCACTGTTCTGCTCTCTGGTGGAGAACAAGAGCTTCCTCTGAGTTTCAGGGTAAAAAAAGGTATTTATTGACTCCACTGGTAAGCAGCTGAGGTGCTTCTGCTTGTCTTTGACTAATGGCCCCACGTTAGGCAGCCAGAACGTAGATCTGTCCCACCTGGTGGCCAACGTCACGCAGGTCCAAGGGGCAAATCCAGATGTGGAGAGCACAGTGGGGATCACTGAGAGGTGGGGTTTGAAGGACAGACTCCTGACCCATCAGTACTGACCTCGGAAACATGCGCCATGTCTTCTTGTCACTAGATTCAGGTAATCAGTATGTGGTTAATTGCTTTATTTTAAGCTTTATGTCTGTGAGGCATAGGAGAGGAAATGGGTAGCGTTACTCTAAATGTTCCCCTTACCCAGATACCGTTCATTTCAGCTACTGCTGAAAAGGTGAAGGGCCTGGGGTGGCAGCGGTGGGACCGTTCCCCTGTTCCTCGCCATGTCTCTGAGGTGGCACCACCTTGGTCTTGGTGCCGCATCGCCATGGAGGTTCTGTGTGTCCTGTACTGCACTGAACATCTCTCAGATTGCAGCCTGACCGTGGACATCGAGTTTCTTCTCGCACCAAGCCCGAAAGGCTCTCTTAATGAAGAGTGGGAACAGGGCAGGTTATGAGTTGCTGGCAGTGACTGATGCATTGTCTGTTGGGGAAATGTTAGCATCTAATCTCTGCATTACTTAAAATCCAATCCTGAGTTTCTGCATTACTGCTTATGCAAGAACTCCATTAGGATGTTGTTTACAGCTATTATAAACTTTCACAAGGCTCAATAACGTGTAGTCATTTAATGTGTAAAGCCACTAAAGGGTTAAAGCGAATTTTATGAGAAGAGATTATAGGATCTTTATCACATGTTGTTTATCTGATCAACAGTTAACAATTTAAGACAGTATTATCCTAGTAAAAAGAAGATTTGTTTCAGATACTGACATAAACATCCCCTCATAATAGTGGCTTTTCATTGACTGCATTGCAATGTACCATAAGCTTAAAGGCACAACAGCTTCTTTGTGTGGCTCAATAATGCTTGTCCAGAGTGATGTCAGTCAATTTTTGACCTATACAGTGTGATGTTATTCTCAACAATCATAGAATAGGGTTTTTTTTTCCTTTAATGAGTGAAGAGTATGCCAATGAAATCCTTTAAAATTATGCTATTTCTTTATGGAGTCTTCCTCTGAAGAACGGGGTGTATCACCCACGTGGACATCTCGAAGTCAGTAGGATCTCTCATCATCTGCTTTCTGCTGCCTTCCTGTTGGTTCCTCGGGCTCTGGTTTCGCACCCCCCGGGTGGTCAGAGCACCGCTTCGTTGTGGCCGACTTCCCAAACGCTTTTGTAACTTGCCTTGTCAGTGCGATAAACAAGTGCTAACAGTTAAATAGCGCTTTCTAGTGAGACTGGAAAAGAAATGTGGACATGAAACGGCATCCAGGTAGGAGCAGCTGCTGAGTTTGGACTCTGGAGTCCCATGGAACAGCACTCAGAAGTGGACGAAGGGCCCCTCTGTGCGCCTGGACACTGTTCTGCAGCGTGGAAACAACCCGCCAAGGGGCCGGGGTTTGCGGAGGCGCCGTGGAGCCCCGCGTGGGGTCGCCCCGCGCGCACCGCGGGCACGGGCAGCCCCGCCGGCGCCGCGCTCGGCCTCTTCTCTCTTGCCACCAAAGGGGAAAATGAGCTTCCTGGAGGAAAACCGTCGTCCTGAGCTCTTGGTGCGCGCGGCTCTCGGCGCTGCACGGGGCTCTGCGCCCCGCGGCGCAGGAGCGCTGTTAGAGCGGAACAAGGACTTAGCAAAACCAGTCGATTCAATGTGAATCACGCTAAGCAATTTATTACAGAAACAAGTCTCCTTATGTACGTAACTATATTCTAATCACGCGTCCACGCTCCAAGCATGGATTCGCTAAATGAGTATCGTGGGCTGTCCATGCTCTGGAGTCTCACTGATGATACGTCCGATGACTCACGCCACGCCAGGACCCCGCTGATTGAGGAACGCCCCTCTTTCTCACAGCAGACTCTGCCCTCCGCTTCTCGAAGAGGCCTTGAGATTCCTTTGAGCCTGACTAATTCAGCAACAGGTCTTTATCTATCAAGACCCCTCCACAGAGCGCTTCCGTCACCTGCTGCCGCCCTGGGCGGCGGGGCGGTGACCGTCCCTCGGGCAGTAAGCGCTGTGGGCTCGGTGTCCAGGCTCCGGGGTCGGCTGTGGATCACAGCACCGCTGCTGCACGGGCGCCGGGCTCCTGCCCTCGTCTCCCAGCCAGCCTTGGGCACGGACAGTGAAGGCACGCACGTACCGAATGAACTCTGTGGAGATCACTTTGTGCTGCTATAATGCTATTTCTAGACTAGTTTTATTCGCATAGCTCTGATGCTTCCCTGAAAGTTAAACTAGTTTTCATTCTTTACACGTTTTCAGCTGAACACAGTGTAACTGTAGTATTGTCATTAAGTTTGCAAAGGCACAAAGGTAACCTGGGCAGGGATGGACATTTGTACGGATCCCATATTTCCTCCTCGCTGTTGTCCGGGTGTTGTGAGCCGTGATTCACTGCAGCGCAGCCCCGAGCTCCCCGGGGAAGCGGCTCCGGCTCTGGGGGCCACGGGGGCCACGGGGCAGGCCGGTGTGTGCCGGGTGTGTGCCGGGTGTGTGCCGGGTGTGTGCCGGGTGTGTGCCGGGTGTGTGCTGGGTGTGTGCCCGGGTGTGTGCCCGGTGTGTGCCCGGTGTGTGCCCGGGTGTGTGCCCGGGTGTGTGCCGGTGTGTGCCGGGTGTGTGCCGGGTGTGTGCCGGGTGTGTGCCGGTGTGTGCCGGGTGTGTGCCCGGGTGTGTGCCGGGTGTGTGCCGGTGTGTGCCGGGTGCCCGAGGGACACAGCTGGGCCTGGGCAGCCGCAGAGCGGGCGAGCGCCAGGGTCGCGCTGCAGATGGCCAGAGGGATGGAAGTTCGGCTTTCTTCTGTTTACCAGATACCTCACATTATAGAAAATGAACACTGGATGGTACTTGCTGGGCTGGTGTCTTGTATTGATCTAATTCAATAGGCAGCTTCACCTCCACCTTTTGCATGCGCTTCCTTTAAAATATATGCATTATGAAGCCAGTGATTCTGAGTCTTTAGAAAATCAATATGAGGACTGGATTCTGTTCTTCAAATATTGACAGCAGAATAACTCTAAGAAACAATGGCAAACAATAAAAGCAGGGATAGGCAAAATTAAGGCTGTAATTCTGTTGTAGTTAGACTCTGCAGAAGTCACGCTTGCCTGCTACTGCGAATCATACCAGTTGCTTGGCTGTTGTGGTCCTGAGTGAGACCGTCCCACGTGTTCCAGTGCTGCCCTGTACAAGTGCAGCGACGTTCCCAGCGGCCATGAGGACGCGCGGGTGCAGCCGGGAGCTGCGCTCGTCCTGCGCCGGCACTCCGGCACTTCTGTTGTCCTTCAGTACTCTGTCGTTGCGTCAGGAGAGTCATTTACTGGGCTCGTTACTTTTAGACACTTAGAGCAGGATCAATATTTTACTGTTGCTGACCAGGTTTCCTTTTAGAAAGTAGGAGAAAAAAAATTCTATCTCTTATCTCATACACTTAATAAAAATGAAAATGGTGTTTCAGAAATAGTAGAGGTCTTGTATATCTATTTCTGCTTTGCGTGCTAAAGAAACAGCAAATGCCCATCGCATGAAGATTATGGTGCACACAATAGTCTGTTAGTAAGGGAGGAGGAATGTAACTGGTAGGACGGGCCAGTTTTAGTTGTCCATGTGCAGCAAACGGTCCCTAATGCTGGTAGGTGTGGGGGCGTGGACAGCGCAGACGGCACCGCCGGGCTCCGCGTTTGCCGGGCGGGAGCCGCGGGGACCGCGGCGGTGCGGGCGCAGCTCGGCCCCTCCCGCGCCATTGCTGCGCCCTGCGGCACGAACGTGTCTTCACGTGTATTCTTGTAAATTGCAAAGTTGATGTTACGTGTGGTTGCAGAGCAGGTTTATTGAAATCCATCAGACATCTGCACTCTGTGCACTGAACAAGCACGATTTGGCGTGAGAGGAGAGTGAGGCACTCTGTCATTTTACCGCGGCCCTGGGCCAGGTCTGGATGCCACAGGGGAGCTGCTGTCCCAGGCAGCAGTAGCAGCTTTGCTGAGCCAGGCTTCCCTAGGCCTCCCTTCAGTCTGCCTCGCACAGCCCTAGCCAGAGTTGAGCGAGGGTTCCCGGCAGGTTTGCAGTTAGCGACTGTGGTTCTGCCGTGTTCATCGCCGTGTTCTGCGCCTTTCCTGTCCAAATAATTTAGATGCTGCTAACGGACAATCTCAAATTAATAATCATGCAGGAGAAATTAGCCACAAGAGTGAATAACACGAGGTTCTTGGAGCGACTGCCAGAGGAGCTGAGGAATGTCCCGTGTCGAAGCGGGGCTCGTGTGTTCCGGCGGCTTTGTTAATGAGGAGGTGCCGTTCTCGGTTCGGGAGCCCGGTGCAGCGGCGGCTCCGGGCTGTGCGGTGACACTGGACACGTGCGTGGGCGCTGGTGGCTCCTGAAAGCTCCCCAGGCAGACCGAGGTACCTTCTGTGTCCCCCCTTCTTTGCATGAAAATTATCCCTACAGAGTTTTGTGCTGGTGAAGGAAGGTACCACTTCTCTTTTTTCCTTAGCATATGCGCCTGTTTGATGCTAATAATGAACAAATCACATCTGCACCTGACCACAAACAACGTTTCTTTTAGTTGTCCGCTGTGTTCCTGATAGAGACAATCAGTAGGTAAAATCAGTGCGAATGTGCGAGTTCAGATGAGGGCTGTCCTAGCGGGACTTCAGCTGCGCACCCGCCTTTGTGCCAGGTTCTGCGGGTTTTTTCTCCCGTGATGAATACATGTATTTTGTGCACTGGAGCATGCACGGGGCCTTTCGGATGGCAGGCTCCTCAAGAAAGAGGAAGAGAGTTTTAATCACAAAAGCAGAAACTTGAGTCAGAGGAGTGATTCTGCACTTTGTTTCGTTTGTAAATGGTGCGTATTGGCTTTTGTGAAACAGAACCCGGGTCCAATTCAGGACAGCACTCCATAGATTCTTTACGTGGGGCTTTTTGAGGCTGAAATAGCGCCCATGAAAAGGGAAGGAGATTGAACACAGTTTGTTCCAACGGCTAGCCTGAGATTTTTTCCAATCAGGATTCTTTCAGCATATTCCTCTTTGTTGGGCTATAAGCAGCTTTTAAAATAATAGCATTAGCCGATATTTCAGGACTTCGCTGGGTGTTCCCAGCTATGGCGATTAGTTACAAGAAACGAGAAATGCACGTATTGTAACCTTTTAATGGCTATGGGAGACTCGTAAACTCGGCTGAGATTTCAGCAATTTGTAGATTTCAAAATGAGCTGCAGAGTTCATTGAATAAGAAAAATGCAGCATTGAAATTCATGGTGCCACTTTGGTTTTCTTTGCTGAGATTTATCATTGAAAGCCATATTGCTTTCCCTTTGCTTTTATTTAAAGCTCTTCAATACATTGTTTTTAAGGTCCATTTCTTTTACAAGCTTTTCCTTTCAGCTTGCTCAGGGTATCGGGTCCTATGAACATCTGTTTGTGGCTGAAATCAGACCTGGACTGTATCCTGCCCCCCTGCCGCCCTTTGTTTCCAGGGGCTATTGTTTCCGATTTCATGCTATCAGAGGGGCTGCATGTTTTCCTGTGTGAGGTTGTCAGAGAGATAAAAGCACAGGAGCAGGGTCACATTTCGAGGGATGGGCATGAAAAATTGGTAAAATGTATCTCGAGGGCCACCCACAAGACTTGCTTGAAGAAATTCACAAGTAGGGCAGTAGGGTGGCAATTGTAAAATCAGGCAAATTCCAAAGTTGAATAAGCGGTGGTGAAATACGCGTTTAACTGGCAGAAATCTTAGTCAGGTTTACGCTTGGTTGACCTGCTCCTCTTGCGTGGCCCGAGATTGGCCCATTGGGCTGCATTAGAGAGAAGCGCGCCCGTGGCCCCGGGCTGCCCGTGTCCGTCCGCCGGGCTGCGGCGCCGCGGCTGAGCAGCGTCGGTCACCGGCACGCGGGGGAAACGGGAGCACGGGGAGGGTGCCAGAAACCGCCGGTGTGACACGAGACCCGCAAAGAACACAGGGAGGATGGTCACGATACAGAGACAAGTAGTGCGGCTTAATTGACTTAATTAAATACGTTTTCCAGGAAGAGAGCGTGCTGCTAGGCTTGTAACTGTGGTTTATAACACGGTAAACCACGACTGACCAAAACATACCGGTCACTTTGTCCCTGGCGAGTCCCGGAAGCGGCAGCCTGGTTTCAGAGGATGCAGGATAATCAGCGGGTGGCAGGAGGAGCGTCTGCAGGTACACGTACAACCGGTCCTGGTGGTTTAACAGAGCACCTTCTCGCACCTGCCTCAGCACAGCAGCGAGTTACACGTGTTTCCCTGCAAGTGCTAAAAAGCCGTGAGAGGTTCTTTGCGTCCCTGACGCAGTATAGCTGAAGCACGTCTTGCTAGGTCATGTATCGTATGATCTCAGCTGCTGGCAGTAGGGACTGACTGGTAGAAAACGGCTTCGGCAGCACTGGTGTGGGTCACTGGGTTGGTCAGATGGGCACTTTTCTGTTAGGAGCCTGTAGCCAGGATTCGTTAAGTGCGGGGCGACACAACAAACGGGGTATCTGAGTTGTACGTTTTTGCATAGGCACCTGATAGATAAGGGAAACCAAGCAAAGCATTATCTTGCTGCCGTATGGCTTCCAAGTTATGAAATGGCTTATCTGATAGCAGTCAGTCTGACACTGGACTTTCCAGGGAGTGTGCTTTTGTATATAGCTTTTTTCCAAAGATTAAGTCAATTTTTTTTCTTAAATGCATAAATGATTGACAAATTAATTTGAGAAACTACATGTACGTTCTGGGGTTTGTTGAATTTAGCAGCATTTTTGTCTATGGAAATTCAGGGAAGGACACTAGTAAGCACATTTTTTTGCACTTTTGTAATGTAACAGAAAAAATACTAAAGATATTTAAAAGTACAGTAATTATTAAATGTATACGCTTTGTGGTAATATTTTTAGATACTAATAGGTTTAGAAAAAGAAGAAAACAGCAGATTAAGCACACGTTGCAAGTTTTTGTGCGGGTGAGTTTAGCTGAGAGCACTGGGTGTCTGTACAGCAGACGGTTGGTGACAGGCGCTCGCTGTGGGTGACGGGTGCTCGGTGTTGGTGGTGAGTGCTCGCCGTCTGTTGGTGATGGGCACTTGGCGCTCGGTGCAGCTGATGGGCGCTCGGCGCCGCTGATGGGCACTCGGCGCCAGTGATGGGCGCTCGGTGCCGCTGATGGGCGCTCGGTGCAGCTGATGGGCGCTCGGTGCCGCTGATGGGCACTTGGCGCCAGTGATGGGCACTTGGCGCCGCTGATGGGCGCTCGGTGCAGCTGATGGGCGCTCGGTGTCGGTGATGGGCGCTCGGTGTCGGTGATGGGCACTTGGCGCCGGTGATGGGCGCTCAGTGCCGCTGATGGGCGCTCGGCGCCAGTGATGGGTGCTCGGTGCCACTGATGGGCGCTCGGTGCCGCTGATGGGCGCTCGGTGCCGGTGATGGGCACTTGGCGCCGGTGATGGGTGCTCGGCATCACTGATGGGCGCTCGGTGCCGCTGATGGGCGCTCGGTGCTGCTCTGTGCTGCTGATGGGCGCTCGGCGCCGGTGATGGGCACTCGGCGTCGCTGATGGGTGCTCGGTGCCGCTGATGGGCGCTCGGTGCCGCTGATGGGCGCTCAGTGTCGCTGATGGGTGCTCGGTGCCGCAGCTGATGGGTGCTCGGTGTCGCTGATGGGCGCTCGGCGTCGCTGATGGGCGCTCGGTGTCGCTGATGGGCGCTCGGCGCCGCTGATGGGCGCTCGGCGCCGCTGATGGGTGCTCGGCGTCGCTGATGGGCGCTCGGTGTCGCTGATGGGTGCTCGGCGCCGCTGATGGGTGCTCGGCGTCGCTGATGGGCGCTCGGCGTCGCTGATGGGTGCTCGGTGCAGCTGATGGGCGCTCGGTGCTGCTGATGGGGCGCTCGGTTGCTTGCTGATGGGCGCTCGGTGCTGCTGATGGGCGCTCGGTGTCGCTGATGGGCGCTCGGTGTCGCTGATGGGCGCTCGGTGCTGCTGATGGGCGCTCGGTGTCGCTGATGGGCGCTCGGTGCTGCTGATGGGCGCTCGGTGTCGCTGATGGGCGCTCGGTGCTGCTGATGGGCCCTCGGTGTCGCTGATGGGCGCTCGGTGCTGCTGATGGGCGCTCGGTGTCGCTGATGGGCGCTCGGTGCGCTGATGGGCCCTCGGTGTCGCTGATGGGCGCTCGGCGCTGGGTCCCCGGTGCTGGGCAGCGCTCTCCTTGTTTTGGGGGGAAGTGGCTGCATGTTGGTTGATCAGCAAGCTGATAACCGTACTTCCGTATCTTGTATCGCATCGGGTGTTTTGGAGAGGAATTTTAGCCTCTGTCGTGAGTCCTGCTGGTTGTCTCCATTGCTGGTCGTCTTCTCTTTGAAATCACGACTTTTTTATGTCAGCAGGTTTTTTGGCATTACCTGTCTGGTTTTGGATGGGTAAAAGAATTTACTTTGTTTAGCTTTGTCTCAAAAGGGAAAAGAGCAAAGATTAGAGTAAAAATTAATAGCACATCTTAAAATCCATTACAACATCTCCCTTTTTTCCAACTAAAAGTGAGTGAACAAGGCCCCTCTAGAGGAAATAAAGAAGAAGTTATTACCGTGTTCACTTTTTTGTGGAGTATGAAAAAGCTTTCTGTATGTTAAACAGTCTTGTGGACATCTGGCATGATTGGTTTTAATCTGCTGACTAAAAAGTCAGGATTAAATCTTGCTTTACACCTCTTTGTACTGCAGTCAGTAAAGTGACAGAGCTGCTCTGAAACAATGGCACTACTTATTCCACCCAATATGCCATGTGGTAGATCACCCCTTTTTCAGCACCACTTCTCTGCAGAGACAATGCAGCATCTGGTGGGGTTTTCCTGTGTCCAAGATATGTTTTGTCAGTAATTTCACTCAGCCGCCCCGCTCAGCTCTCCCTTGGTGCTACTTTTTGAGATGGGGTTTGCCAGGCCCAGTGGCAAGAGGTCAGGAGGCCAAAGTGATGAATTTTTATGTGCCTGTTCCTTGTGTTTCTGCTCAGTCACGATTCTCCGCGCGCCGTTCTGCCTCTGAAAGGGACCCACAGTGAGCAATTTGTCCTCCTGGGCGTGCAGAATGGGGAGGCAGATGAGTTAAAGCGCGGCCTGGCTGCGGACAGCCGCGCGCTGCCGTTCCTGGTGGCGGAACAGAACCCCGCTGTCCCCGCTCGGCGCCAGAGGAGCTGCCGGGATTTGTAGCCTGTTGGCTTTCGATCAAGTGACAAATGAATTTAACAGCACTTAAAGATGCGGCAGAAAGAGCAGCACTTCAGTACCCAGTCCGCAGCTGTTAGCTGTAAACGGATGTTGCGGTAACACTTCTCAACTTGCGTTTTCCCTCTCTCTGCATAATTAGGAGCTGTCTGTATTTCTCAGCACATTTGAATTCTTGTGTGCTTTAGGGAAGAGATTTTCCCTGTGTTTCAGGAGCTCTGTAGAGTGCGTTCTGGTTGTTTGCCCTGCTGGGCCCGTCCCGCCGCGCTGGCGGGTGCCCGGGAGCGCGGGGGAGCCGCGGCTCCGGCGCAGCGTCCGGCCGTCTGCGTGCGGCTCTGGGGGAGCCGCGGCTCCGGCGCAGCGTCCGGCCGTCTGCGTGCGGCTCTGGGGGAGCCGCGGCTCCGGCGCAGCGTCCGGCCGTCTGCGTGCAGCTCTGGGGGAGCCGCGGCTCCGGCGCAGCGTCCGGCCGTCTGCGTGCGGCTCTGGGGGAGCCGCGGCTCCGGCGCAGCGTCCGGCCGTCTGCGTGCGGCTCTGGGGGAGCCGCGGCTCCGGCGCAGCGTCCGGCCGTCTGCGTGCGGCTCTGGGGGAGCCGCGGCTCCGGCGCAGCGTCCGGCCGTCTGCGTGCGGCTCTGGGGAGAGGAGAGCACAGCAGCGTGGAAACTGTTATCCCTGCTCTTTCTCCTCGTGTCTATGTAGGTGAGCGGGTGGTCGTTCATGTTCTGCTATCCAATGAGTGCTGGTGAAAATTGTAGAATTGAGTGGTCACGTGCAAAGCAGCAGCTGACTGAACAGACGCTGGGTTTCCGAAGAAAACAGCGTTTAGGATAGTCAGTCAGAATTAAGAAAGTCAGATTCAAACATCAGAGGTTTCTAAATTAAGCGCAATGTCTAAGCAGCTGAGTTAGGTCATGCTGGCCATAACTGAATAAACAGATTGGATTTTATTCCTGGTGAACATGTACCAGGTGCCACGAGGGGTTGTTTCAGTTGCCGTCGGGAGCGCATGTTCCCGGTGAGAAGGCGCTCGGAGGCCACCGGGAGCCGCCCTGCCGGTGCTGCCCGGCGCAGACCCGCAGCCGCCCTGCCGGTGCTGCCCGGCGCAGACCCGCAGCCGCCCGGCCGGTGCTGCCCGGCGCAGACCCGCAGCCGCCCTGCCGGCGCTGCCCGGCGCAGACCCGCAGCCGCTCTGCCGGTGCTGCCCGGCGCAGACCCGCAGCCGCCCTGCCGGTGCTGCCCGGCGCAGACCCGCAGCCGCTCTGCCGGTGCTGCCCGGCGCAGACCCGCAGCCGCCCTGCCGGTGCTGCCCGGCACAGACCCGCAGCCGCCCTGCCGGTGCTGCCCGGCGCAGACCCGCAGCCGCGCCTTCTCCCAGGACCGTGCGCCTGGGCCTTCCGCGCTGCCCTCAGGTGCGTTATCTGGGAGAATCGCGGTGGCAAAGGCCTTTCGGGCTTAACTCAGATTGTCTTCTGAAGAAGAGAATTAAAGGAGAGAGCCGTCATTGCCACCAGCTGTTGGCACAGAGAGAGGCAGCGGGGGCACCCCGGGGTCTCAGGGGCACCCAGGGGTCTCAGGGGCACCCCAGGGTCTCGGGAGAGCGGGGCCACAGGGTTGGGCTCCATCCCGCCCAGTGTGCAGACAGTAATTTCACTTTTTGGTCATCGGAGTGGCTTCTCATTAATACTTCTTTATATTTACTCTTTATTCAACTAACACTTAGCTCAGTGCTGAGTTAAACTCCTGCTCCTGGAAGCTCATTATGATCAAGATCATAGTAACTCCTCTGGGACGTTATTGCTATGTCCACACAGTTAAGGTTAACACCAGTTAATATATAGTCTAAGGATCTTTTTTCAGGTAGCAGGGTATGTCCTCTCGGCTGGGTTTTGGTTGCTTTACACGGGGGATTGAGATGGGTAATTTCCCTGGTTGTTGGCAGCAGCTGTATGAGCCAGTGCCCCTGCGGGCTGTGAGAAACCAGCTGCAGCGAGTTCCTGCTCAATGGCAGCTGCAGTTTGAAAAACAAAGTCACCTGTCCTGTAGCCAAATGCACAACTCTGACCCAGAAAGTGACCATTAACTTGGTTTTTCTCACTTGCACATTTTCTCTCTCATCATGTGATGTGTTGAATTTGCTGTTGGTGCGTTCCCGGTATTCCCGGGACACCCCATCAGCCCCCAGCGTAAGGAGCCCGAACAGGACACATGTTCCTGTTGTTCCCAGAGTAGCAAATCTTTTACCTCGCTGATGGTTTCAAATACAGTTTGCATCCAGATACCAATAAAAAGGCATTTGATTATCCCTATTAAATAAGCATCAGACTGATTGGGGGTTGAGCAGCATTTCAGGAGGATTTCACTGTCATAATTAGATGAAACGCGGATCTGTCTTTTCTGTCCTGCCAGAATCCGCAGAGTACAAGGCTGGAATAACGTGAAATGTGCTCCTGTGCTCGTGCCTGGTTCCGGCTGTCTCGCGTTAGCATTCCTCAGACTCCGCGCTTCGCTCACGGCACCTGGAGCAGCAAACGCTTCTGGTTTGATCCACGTGGGTTCCTGGAAACTGCCATTGAAACTATTGCTGAACTTGTTTAATTATAAAGGAGCAATTAATATAATCTATTCTATGTTTGTTGGGGTTTTTTTAGAATAATTCAAAGCAATAGTTACTATTGCATTAAGAAGAGTATTCAAATTGTTGGAAGAATAATACGCATCTTTAGAACGAGTAGACGGGCAACAGGACAGTTTGAGTCTGTGTGCTGGGACAGCGCATTTTTGAAAAGAAGCCCTGTTGGGGAAATAGGGGCCCGCGTGGCCCCGCTCTCCGGGCTGGACGGCGCCGGCCGTTCGGGGAGCAGGGGCGCAGAGCCCTGGAAACCGGGGCGGCGGTGGAGCAGCAGGGGCCGGAGCGTCCGCAGTTCGGAGCGCTGCCGCATCAGAGGCAGTTACAGCTTACAGAATAGTTTGTGTGTATGCTCTAGAGTACTGTGTGTTTAATGTGTATAATACAGTTGTTTTAACACCTTGATCCCTTTTTACTGTAGCTGTGCAGAAATGCAGTCTAAAGCATTTCCGTGTGTTGTATAGATAGGGAGCAGATGATTTCTGCTATTCCGTGATTTATTCTGTAAATCAGAACCCTTTCTGAGGATTGCAGGACATAGAAGAAATTCCGGATTTGTCTCTCGTCAATATAAAAACTATCACTCCTAGCTTTACATTAGCAGTACATTCTTATTACGCTCCTAGGAGATGATCAGAAGAGTTACAGGTATGTTTTATAATTCAGCACACATAAATTACCACGAAAGCTTATTTAAAAAACACTACAAAGCATCAGTCTGCGTGGACAGCGTATGTGAAAATGGAGCAGGACGCGTCTGTTTGCCAGGCAGAGTCCCGAGTTCTGTCCAGCTCCGAGCGCAACTCTCCTGCAAACTCTTTAACCGAGTCTTGTTTCCAAAGAAAAGAAGATTTTTAAAAGATAACTGGGGTAGAAGGGTTTTGATCTCTGATTTCCCCTCCTGTGCCTCTGGGGAAAAGCACCTTTGAGGGAATGCCCAAAAAGAACCGCTGTGTTTTCATAGCATTTTTATTTTCTTTACCAGCAACAAAAAATCCCTTCACGAGTAGACTTGTCTAAAGAGGCACATGTTCCCAAACGTTTCTGCTTGGGTGACTACGACTTTGTAGCAATTGAAAGGAGGGGGAAAAAAGGAGTGCTCCGGCTTGTATAAGAAATGAACCTTTGCCCAATCACTTTTTGTCTGTGAATAAGGTAACGTTTTGTGCGTGTGAAATTTGAAAGCAATAAGGTATGTGGGTCCTTTCTCTGTATTGGTTCTCAAGAGTCGATCGTGAGTTTTTCTTTTAGACCAGGGCCTGAAGTTGTGAGATAAAGCAGCTCAGAAAAAGAAAATGTTCTCAAGCAGATGCCTTTAAGAGACAGAAATAATGAATTTCTTGAATTGCAACCACTCCGGGGGTGGCTACAATGACTTTTTGACAGTGACAGTAACTCTGCCGTGTCTGTTCGAGCCCTTCTTTGGCCCATTCACTCTGGAAAGCTGCTTAAGCGCACTTAAGCGCATTAGCATTTGGATGCTCGGGACCGTATTGACCCTCATTTGGAAAGTTTAAATGAGTGAAAGATGGAGCGATTTGTTAGGGCTTTAGAAACCGGCTTTAGAGAGCGGCGGGTTTTCCGCTTTGGCTTGTTCGGGTGCTTGTTCTAATCTGGTGCGCCGTTTAAAGGCGACCAGACTGATTTGTGACACATGAGCCCAAAGCGCTATTTTTTGGGGCTTGACCCGATTAGCTGATCTGTGCCTTGAATTTCAATAGCGGGCTGGCAGCAGCGCTGGGAATGGCGGCTGCTGGGTTACCCGGCGTCACACGCAGATGGCACCGCGCTGGGTCGTGACCAGGGGGACAGGGGCATCCCGGTACCACAGGGACATCCCGGTACCACGGGGACAGGGGCATCCCGGTACCACAGGGACAGAGGGATCCCGGTACCACAGGGACAGGGGCATCCCGGTACCACAGGGACAGAGGGATCCCGGTACCACAGGGACAGGGGCATCCCGGTACCACAGGGACAGGGGGATCCCGGTACCACAGGGACAGGGGCATCCCAGTACCACAGGGACAGAGAGATCCCGGTACCACAGGGACAGGGGCATCCCAGTACCACAGGGACAGAGGGATCCCGGTACCACAGGGACAGGGGGATCCCGGTACCACAGGGACAGGGGCATCCCGGTACCACAGGGACAGGGGGATCCCGGTACCACAGGGACAAGGGGATCCCGGTACCACAGGGACAGGGGGATCCCGGTACCACAGGGACAGGGGCATCCCAGTACCACAGGGACAGAGAGATCCCGGTACCACAGGGACAGGGGCATCCCAGTACCACAGGGACAGGGGGATCCCGGTACCACAGGGACGAAGGGATCCCGGTACCACAGGGACAAGGGGATCCCGGTACCACCACAGGGACAGAGGGATCCTGGTACCACAGGGACAGGGACATCCCGGTACCACAGGGACAGGGACATCCCGGTACCACAGGGACAGGGGCATCCCGGTACCACAGGGACAGGGGGATCCCGGTACCACAGGGACATCCCGGTACCACAGGGACAGGGGGATCCCGGTACCACAGGGACAGAGGGATCCCGGTACCACAGGATCCCGGTACCACAGGGACAGGGGCATCCCGGTACCACAGGGACAGGGGGATCCCGGTACCACAGGGACAGAGGGATCCCGGTACCACAGGGACAAGGGGATCCCGGTACCATGGGGACAGGGGCATCCCGGTACCACAGGGACATCCCGGTACCACGGGGACAGGGGGATCCCGGTACCACGGGGACAGAGGGATCCCGGTACCACAGGGACATCCCGGTACCACGGGGACAGAGGGATCCCGGTACCACAGGGACATCCCGGTACCACGGGGACAGAGAGATCCCGGTACCACAGGGACAGGGGGATCCCGGTACCACGGGGACAGAGGGATCCCGGTACCACAGGATCCCGGTACCACAGGGACAGGGGCATCCCGGTACCACAGGGACAGGGGGATCCCGGTACCACAGGGACAGAGGGATCCCGGTACCACAGGGACAAGGGGATCCCGGTACCATGGGGACAGGGGCATCCCGGTACCACAGGGACATCCCGGTACCACAGGGACATCCCGGTACCACAGGGACAGAGGGATCCCGGTACCACAGGGACAGGGGCATCCTGGTACCACGGGGACAGGGGGATCCCGGTACCACGGGGACAGGGGGATCCCGGTACCACAGGGACAGAGAGATCCCGGTACCACAGGGACAGGGGGATCCCGGTACCACAGGGACAGGGGGATCCCCGGTACCACAGGGGCAGAGGGATCCCGGTACCACAGGGACATCCCGGTACCACGGGGACAGGGGGATCCCGGTACCACGGGGACAGAGGGATCCCGGTACCACAGGGACATCCCGGTACCACGGGGACAGGGGGATCCCGGTACCACAGGGACAGGGGCATCCCGGTACCACGGGGACAGAGAGATCCCGGTACCACAGGGACAGGGGGATCCGGTACCACGGGGAACAGGGGGATCCCGGTACCACGGGGGACAGAGAGACCCGGTACACAGGGACAGGGGGATCCCGGTACCACAGGGACAGGGGCATCCCGGTACAACAGGGACAGGGGGATCCCGGTACCACAGGGACAGAGGGATCCCGGTACCACGGGGGGATCCCGGTACCACGGGGACAGGGGGATCCCGGTACCACGGGGACAGAGGGATCCCGGTACCACAGGGGCATCCCCGGTGCCACGGGGACAGGGGGATCCCGGTACCACAGGGACAGGGGGATCCCGGTACCACAGGGACAGGGGCATCCCGGTACCACGGGGACAGGGGGATCCCGGTACCATAGGGACATCCCGGTACCACGGGGACAGGGGGATCCCGGTACCACGGGGACAGAGGGATCCCGGTACCACAGGGACATCCCGGTACCACAGGGACAGGGGCATCCCGGTACCACGGGGACAGGGGGATCCCGGTACCACGGTGACAGAGAGATCCCGGTACCACAGGGACAGGGGCATCCCGGTACCACAGGGACAGGGGGATCCCGGTACCACAGGGACATCCCGGTACCACAGGGACAGGGGCATCCCGGTACCACAGGGACAGAGAGATCCCCATGCCACAGGGACAGGGGGATCCCGGTACCACAGGGACAGGGGGATCCCGGTACCACAGGGACAGAGAGATCCCGGTACCACAGGGACAGGGGGATCCCGGTACCACAGGGACAGGGGGATCCCGGTACCACAGGGACAGAGGGATCCCGGTACCACAGGGACAGGGGTATCCTGGTACCACAGGGACAGGGGGATCCCGGTACCACGGGGACAGGGGCATCCCGGTACCACAGGGACAGGGGCATCCCGGTACCACAGGGACAGAGGAATCCCCATGCCGCAGGGACAGGGGCATCCCGGTACCACAGGGACAGGGAGATCCCGGTACCACAGGGACAGGGGGATCCCGGTACCACAGGGACAGAGGGATCCTGGTACCACAGGGACAGAGGTATCCCGGTACCACAGGGACAGAGGGATCCCCATGCCACAGGGACAGAGGGATCCCGGTACCACGGGGACAGGGGGATCCTGGTACCACAGGGACAGAGGGATCCCCATGCCACAGGGACAGAGGGATCCCGGTACCACAGGGACAGGGGCATCCCGGTACCACAGGGACAGAGGGATCCCCATGCCACAGGGACAGAGGGATATGATTACCACAGGGACGGGGGATCCCAGGGACAAAGGGACAGAGGGATCCAGGTTCCACAGGGACAGGAGGGATCCCGGTGCCCCTAGGGCAGGGAGATCCCGGTACCACAGGGACAGGGCCTCACGCCACAGCACAGGGGGCCAGGACAGGCCAGTTTGTGCTCCCGTACCCAGTACCGCCCACAGCTCCCCGAGGTGCCGCCGTGTCCCCTCTCCAGGTGAGTTTGGCTGTCCTGCAGATGGAGTCCTCAGGGAGTCCTCAGGGGGCTCTCAGGGAGTCCTCAGGGAGTCCTCGGGGGGCTCTCAGGGGGCTCTCAGGGGGCTCTCAGGGAGTCCTCAGGGCGCTCTCAGGGGGCTCTCAGGGGGCTCTCAGGGGGCTCTCAGGGAGTCCTCAGGGCGCTCTCAGGGGGCTCTCAGGGAGTCCGCAGGGAGCTCTCAGGGAGTCCTCAGGGGGCTCTCAGGGGGCTCTCAGGGAGTCCGCAGGGAGCTCTCAGGGAGTCCTCAGGGGGCTCTCAGGGGGCTCTCAGGGAGTCCTCAGGGAGTCCTCAGGGGGCTCTCAGGGAGTCCTTGGGGCGCTCTCAGGGGGCTCTCAGGGAGTCCTCAGGGGGCTCTCAGGGGGCTCTCAGGGAGTCCTCAGGGGGCTCTCAGGGGGCTCTCAGGGGGCTCTCAGGGAGTCCTCGGGGGGCTCTCAGGGGGCTCTCAGGGGGCTCTCAGGGGGCTCTCAGGGGGCTCTCAGGGAGTCCTCGGGGCGCTCTCAGGGAGTCCTCAGGGGGCTCTCAGGGGGCTCTCAGGGCGCTCTCAGGGGGCTCTCAGGGCGCTCTCAGGGGGCTCTCAGGGGGCTCTTAGGGAGTCCTCGGGGGGCTCTCAGGGAGTCCTCAGGGGGCTCTCAGGGGGCTCTCAGGGCGCTCTCAGGGAGTCCTCGGGGCGCTCTCAGGGGGCTCTCAGGGAGTCCTCGGGGCGCTCTCAGGGGGCTCTTAGGGAGTCCTCAGGGGGCTCTCAGGGGGCTCTCAGGGGGCTCTCAGGGGGCTCTCAGGGAGTCCTCGGGGCGCTCTCAGGGCAGCAGGTGTCGGTGTGACACTCTGCCTCCCTCGGCACTGCCGCCCCACACACCTGCAGCGCTTCGTGGCCGCGGCTGCATCAGGTTTTAGGATAAACCCCAGAGTTAGATGTTTATAATCTATAGACATGACACTGCTTTTTGGGGAGGAAACAATCAAGAAGAATTCCTCAGGAAAGTAAGATGGGGAGTTGGCACCTGCTTGGTTCACAGACTTGAGGAGAAAATCAGATTTGTATTTCATTTTTACTGAATCATGGTCAAGTTATCCTTTAAAAATGATATTGTTTAGGTGGTTGGTTTTTGTTTGTACTATGGCAACACACAGCGCCCTTTGTAAAGGCTCGTTTTTTGATGTGTTTCTGTCAAATGGAGGCAAAGGCCCATTGACAGATTGTTTCCTGTCCAGCGCTGGTAACCTCAGCTGGGATCTCACGTGTTTGGAAGCAGATGGATTTTTGTTTAAATACGTATTGGGCATCTCCTTCAGAAGAAAGATCAGGAGACAGAAGTGAGCTGTAGTTTCATGGCATTGTGTCTCATAGATACTGCACTTCTTTAATGAATCCCAGTGTAAGTATTCCTGTTTGCGAGAGAAGGAAGCGTGCAGTAGGATGTGCAGTTCTGTTATCCTGTTACCACAGAACACAGCTGTTTTACGAGTGAACGTTCCACAGAAGGCAGCTCTGTTGTCGGGCGTTGGGCAGGGGAATGGAGCAGGGCAGCAGCGCGGCCGCCGCCGTCTCTCGCCCGAGTTGTTTTCCCCGCCGCGGTTGTTCGGCTCCGGCGCTGGCAGGGACGGGCTGTGCTGGTGCCTGGCGCGGCGCTGGACGGTGCGGGGCACGTCTAGTCCGTTCTGGTGACGCCGTGGGTTCCCAGTTCCCATTTCGGCTCTGCCCTGTGGTCCCAGCGGCCCCGGTTTGGGGTGCTGCACCCCCAGCCCTGCCCCGCGGGACCTGTGGGCACACGAGTGGGGTGTGGGACATCCCTGTGTCACAGCACTAACACCGAAAGCTGCGCTGGGACAGGCTCAGTGAACGTAAAGTGCGCTTTTAAGTTGAATGTGTGCCCAGCTGCTTTGCTAAAAGCTCCAGGTTTTCACCCGTTACAACGCGACAATGAACAACCCATTCCGTGTGATTCTCTAGGTTAACTTTGATTGTAATCGAAACTGCGCCCCAGCCGGGCGGATGGTGGGTGAATCGAAGCCTGACACTTGCTCGGAAGTTCCTACCTCGGTGCCTGATAAAGTGTTGATCTATAACGCTTTTTAGACACGCGGTTCTCAAAATATTGAGGGATGTGATGTCTCTTCTTTAAAAGGATGATACATGGGGAATTTGCTATCTAGAGTAAACGGTGTAAAGTGTTGCTTGGACTTTTAAATTCTACTTGGTACGTGAATTGACAGGGCAGAAGTGCTGGCGAACGAGCTGCCCGCGGTGCGGGTGTCGCTCTGCAGCCGAGCGGCTGGGCGGCCGTCAGCGGCGGGAAGGGGCTGCCGGGGCTGTTACAGTCGCCTGTGATACAGCCGAGACGTGGGAAGGAGCCGCTGTGCGCGGTGGCAACTTAAATTAGTATTTGCCTCATCTGATTGATACTTTCTTAATATTGCCTGTTCTCTCCAGGTGGTAATTCAGTTTATTGTTTTAAATCCGTTGTGAGTGGAAGTAACTTAAATTAGCAATGCTTGGTATTTTGACCTTCAGCAAATCATATTTTCTTGTGAGCATTGAAGACACGTAGGTTGATAAAGTTCAATGAAATGTGGCCTTACATTTTGTATAAACCGGTTTCTCTTTCTCCCTTTGTGTTTTTTATTAGACACTGTGTGCGAAGGCCACAATGCAGACAATCCGGGCAGCTGACACAAATGAAGTAGTCAAGCTAATATTTCGCGAATCTGATAATGACCGAAAGGTAAACAACTTAATGCCCTCTGTACCCGTGTCAACAGAAGCGCTGTTGAATGTCCACTTTCTTTTCTACAAAGCAGGAATATAGCTGTTTCGAACTGATAATGTAAAGGGAGGGGAGGGATACAGATTGTCACACTAATGCTCAGTTAATTGGATCCCTGTGAGTGGTTGCGGGGCTGAGAAGGAGCTGCGGGCGCGGAGCCGTCCCGGAGCCTGGCGGGCTGGGCGTCTCCGCAGGGCTCCGGCCGCCGGGTCCGGGAGCTGCGCTGACCTTCCTCCTCTGCTTTTGCAGGTTATGCTACAATTAGAAAAGAAGCTCTTTGACTACTTCAATCAAGATGTATTTAGAGATAACAATGGCACTGCGGTAAGTTCATTGCTGAACACTTTTGAAGGAGTAAGTTGGAAACTCACATGAAAACTGCATTTCTCTGCCAGCCCTTTATCCTTATCAGCCCTCCTGTCTACCAAGTGAGAAGAGATAATTGATCTAACACAATAACTGCTCCAAATTTCTTCCTCACTTGGTTATTTTGTGTACAGTTTCTTAACTTTGGCATTTGTTTACCTTCTTTTTCATAGAAAAAAATGTAAATTAAATATAGGTGGCAATTCACTTTTCTTCTCTGTCGCCTGCTGTGCATTTCTTCAAGCATCCTGTTTCTTTTACAAGCTCTTCATTGTGCACCACAGTAGCTTAGGAAAAACCCTTAATGCAAAGCTGCTCTGACAACACCTGAGTCTTCTGAGTGTGCAAAGAATAACAGCAATGCACTGATAAATAGAACGGAACGCTCCGACCTTGCAGCAGACAGGCACTGTTGGGCAGCCATACAGGGCTTCCTATGGGGAAAAAGGCAGGGAACACTAATGTTTGATTGGTGGTAGGACTGCAGTTTTTCTGTGGAGAACGCCTTTGTATCTTAAGGTGATTTTATTTCAAAATGTAGCCACTTCATTTTGGAAAACCTCTGTATCACTGGAGCTTTCTCAGGTTCATCTGAGGTTCCTAGGAGCTTTCCATCTAAAGAAAAGACACAAAGCATTCAAAAAAAACAAAGGAAATATAAAAGAGCAGTTACACACAGGTAAAAATCAGGAATATGTGTATTGCATGTGGGAGCCGCATTGCGGGTTTGAGTGGCCGGAGCCTCTGCCCGTGGAACGGGCCCAACCTCACGGTGGGCTGAGCTGTCAGAGCTGGGCCGGGGCGCACTGACGGCGACGGTGCTGAGGGTGCTGAGCTCCGCGAACAGCTGCGCGAGGCAAAGAAAACCCAGCGTGTTCTGCCGAAACTGCGTGTGCCGGCTGACCGGTGAGCCAGGGTCTTTTCCTCAGGGTGACTGAATTTTACCTTCCTTCCTCATACCCAAAAGAAGACACGGGATTCATGTTGTGTGTGTCAGGTTTTTGGAGGATTCCTCCGTGCCTGGCCTGGTGCCCAGCTCTTGGTTTGCCCGGGTGTGCGGCTGTCCCGCGGTGCGGCTGTCCCGCGGTGCGGCTGTCCCGCGGTGCGGCTGTCCCGCTGTGCAGGTGTCCCGCTGTGCAGCTCCGCGGTGTCACTGTGTTTGCAGGGCCGTGCCTGGGTTGGTGCCGGTCCCAGGGTCGGTGCCTGTCCCCATGTCAGTGCCTGTCCCAGGGTCGGTTCCAGTCCCCGTGTCAGTGCCGGTCCCAGGGTCGGTGCCTGTCGCCAGGTCAGTGCCTGTCCCAGGGTCGGTGCTCATCCCCAGGTCGGTGTCTGTCCCAGGGTCAGTGCTCATCCCCAGGTCGGTGTCTGTCCCAGGGTCAGTGCTCATCCCCAGGTCGGTGTCTGCCCCTGGGTCGGTGCTCATCCCCAGGTCGGTGTCTGTCCCTGGGTCGGTGCTCATCCCCAGGTCGGTGTCTGTCCCTGGGTCGGTGCTCATCCCCAGGTCGGTGTCTGCCCCTGGGTCGGTGCTCATCCCCAGGTCAGTGCCTGTCCCAGGGTCGGTGCTCATCCCCAGGTCGGTGTCTGTCCCAGGGTCGGTGCTCATCCCCAGGTCGGTGTCTGTCCCAGGGTCAGTGCTCATCCCCAGGTCGGTGTCTGTCCCAGGGTCGGTGCTCATCCCCAGGTCGGTGTCTACCCCTGGGTCGGTGCTCATCCCCAGGTCGGTGCCGGTCCCCGGGTTGGTGCTGGTCCCTGGCTCCTCTCTCCCTGCTGTCCGTAGGGAACGGGTGTTCGGCTCAGGGCAGGGAGGACAGCCCAAGCCCTTTTCAGTTGACTTACACGTCAGGGTCAGTTCCATGAGAGAATCGGAGATCTCCCTCATTTCTGGAGGTCGGACGGGTCCGATCAGTCAGGCTCACAAGGAAGGTGAAGATCGCTTCTCCTTCCAGCATCTGCTGGTGTCCCCCCGCTGGTGGGCCTGTTGTCCCTTCTCGCAGCGCCTTTCGCGTGTGCTCGTCACGGGCAATACCTGCGCAGGAACGTATCTTGGAAACACAGTTACTGTGAGATAAATTGGTTTGAGGTTTCTTGTTTGGCTGGTTTCTAATTTACAAGCTGAGTACATCCTCGGGATATACATAGTGTTTCTTCCACTGATGTTTTGCAGTTTGGGGGCCATTAAATTCAAAGTAATAACACTAATCCCAATTCCTATTTCCATATTAATCCATTCCTGTCCCATGTTTTCCTCTACATGTACGACTGTTACAAACTGCTTAGCTGTCTCTGAAACGACACAAGTTGGTGGTCTCTGTGTTTTCCCGGCACGAAGCTGTTCCCGGTGCTGCTGTTCGCCACGTCCTGGCGGCGTTCCGGATTACCGCTGGTAACCCCACGCGCGCGGACGTGCTGTGCGAGGCACGGGCAGAGTCCCACTGAAGCTCATTCCGTTTTGCAATCAGCGCTCATTTCATTCATGCATCAAGAAGTGGGAAATCTTCCAGATCAAACATGGAAGGAAAAGATAAACGATATAATGAGCCATTGGAGATAATCTAATCTTCATGGTCTAGTTAAACACACAGCACCATGATCACTAAAAACAAACTACCTATCTAAGAGGATAAATGTCTCTGTGCCAAATTCAACCCAAAAAATCCATCGCATCCTTCATCAACCGCCGGTCTTGTACCAGCCTGACAGAAATTTAATTCAAGCTGGCTCCTGAAAATAATTATTGTATTTTAAGAGTAGTAATCATTGGTCGGGACATGATTGAATGTGTCCATGCCTATTGACTTTTTCTATGATTTATAGCTTTGTTTAGTCGATATTCCCATCGAAATTGTATAATTAATTATAAGTGGGGCTGTCAGGTCTGCAGGATGGAGTGCCCTGATGAGTATTTGGGAAGATTAAATTTTCCTTAGCTGCACCGGCGCAAGGCTTGGGAATTTTCACAGCGCGGTGCCTGCTGGATAAAGATGTTTTCTGTGTGTTTAGCAGCTGCTTTAGCTCAAAATCCATTGATTTTTTCTAAGGGTATTTTTTTTTATCAGTGTGGTGTCTCCTCAGCAACATTGGAATGTGTACAGATGTGACAAACCTGGCAAATATTTATTATCCACAAGCTGCTTTATCATTGTCCATACACAGTTATTCCTTCTTCTTTACCTTGTAATCAACAAAAAGAATCTTAAAATATATTTCTAAAAATGAGTATTTTTTTATGAAAAATCTGATCTAGATACAAATTATCCGTTGAACAGAAATTCAGTTTGAAATGCATACAGCAGTCTGTCAGGTCTCATTTTTCCAAACTAATCTGTAGCTCATTCCAAAGCGATCTTAGCAATTTACCTGCATTTATTACCTCAAAGTGCAGCGACCGCTCCACATCCTTGTGTTTCAGAAAGGGACACCAGATGTACCCAGCTGTGCAGTGACACAAAAAGAGGAAACCTACTTGAGAGCAGCTGCAGCACTGATGCAAAACTCTGGCTGTCATTCCTGTCCCCGTTGCCCGTCAGAGTGGCGGCGCTGGGGCGGCCCTGCTGCGAGTTCGGCTTGGGGAGCTGGCGTTAGGAAAAGCCTAACAAAAGAAAAGCCAGCCAGGATGATAACTGCATGAAAAAAATTGAAACAACTTATTGGTTTGTACAAAAGAACCGCAAGCCACATGCTGCTGCTTTGGTAGTCAGTTAAAGAAATACATAGTATGAATGTAAAACCTCTTAATGACTACAGGGGAAGGATTTAATCATTAGGAATCATTTTATAAACTTGAACGACAATCAGAAATGAGAAGTGGTGCATACGTGCCTGTCTTTCACTGTGAACCGCATTGAAGAGTCGGTCCAGATAGAAAGGAATGTACTGTCCGGCAGGTTTTGGCCGCGGCTGTGTAATGAGAGTAGTCAATGAATTAATTGTCCTAAGAGTGGACGTGATGTCGTTCCTGCTGAACCGTGCTGCCTGCGGTCAGCTGCCGCGGGTGCAGCCGGGGGCCGCCCCCGAGCCGTGGCTGCCCGCTCGCGCGGTCGCGCTGCCCGTGCGGCCCCGGACGCTGCGCGGTCGCAGCGCTCGTTCCGAGCAGGCTGGAGGTGCTCTAGCGGAAAAGCCCAAGATCTCCAGCCCAGCTATTCATTAAACCGAAGTGCTGCCATTTCTTACTTGAATTGTGTTTATCATGGAAAAAAATAAGCAAAGATGCTGGCGTTGGTGTTGGTGCCCTCCCCGCGCTCTCGCTGCCCGCAGCCGACAGCGCCCGTCACGAGGCGCGTTCCCGCGCGGCTCCGCGTGCGGCGGGCAGACCCTCCGCGCCCTGTCTGCTCGGCCTCGGCTGACCTGCTCCGAGAAGAAATTATAAAGCGCTATAAAAATGGATTGAGTTATAAAGGCCTTATTCTTCTACACCAAGTAATGATTTAAAGTGGCCCGTTGTCGTGCTAATTAACTCTGAGGTGTTATTACAAACAGTTCAGGCAAACATATTTTTAAATGATGAGTAATTTATTTGTGTTTTTTTTAATATTCCCATGAAGTCCTGAAATGACATGCAAATTGAGAAGAAAGGTTTAGTCCATGAAGGACCTTTATTAAGCTTTTTGTGAGAATATGTGCGCTCGTGAAGGTTAAGGATCTGGCATCACTGAAAATGTATTAATCAAGAGACAAGATATAGCACAATGCACTCTTCCCAATGGCCTTGGCTCTGACCCTTTTAAAGATAATGGGAATACTGTCCACTAGGAACTAGATTAGGACGATCAAGTGCATTTCATCAGGGTTTGACTTGAACCGTGATCCCAGAGGTGAAAAGGCAGAGGTTTATCCACTGAGCCAACCAGCCCCTGTCCAGATAAAATCTTGAATATGATGTATAAGGGCAAATTAGGATAGGGAAGGAAATTGATTGCTCGGGACCATTGTTATCTGGGACTGGCCATAAGGAAGCCCTGTGCATCCTAAGCTGCCTCTCCTGTTCAGCGTGGTCATCCGAGGTGCCTGGATTTCATCACGCGCTAGTGGGAAAACGGCTATTCCTTCACTCAAAACCAGTATTCTTATGCTTGGAATTGCAGTTGCTTAAGTTAGTGGTTAGTTGATATGCCACTGGATAAACTGCAAAATGACAGAAATAGGAAATACTATCAATAAATTGTTCTCAGTAGCAAACATAGATGTAAAGGCAGATTACAAGCAGAAATCAATCCGGATGTGCCGGGTTAGCTATCTGCTGCCAGCTTCACGTTCCAAATAAATGGATTGTTCTGGTGTAAATTTGCCCGTATCACAGAGTTACACATTTGTCCCTGTCCTGTTTTACGCAGCTGTTGTATGTCTCAGGGCTATTTCGGGTGTACTGTGCTGTATGTCTTGTTCAAGTACAGTCTAAGGAGACGGTCCAACGTCTGTGTCGCACCGTTCCCGGGCGCCCCGCCTGCCCCGCGTGGCAGATCCGGAGGAGCAGGGTGGGAATTTGAGTCTCCCCTGGTAAAGAAACGCCCCCAGGTTCAGGCGTTGGGAGTTGCAGGGTACGCCGTGTATGTGGGGGACACAGGGGCGCTCCCCAGAGCGCCCTGGAGCGGGACCCCGGCGTTCGGGTGCCTCTGGGTCCCGCCCGCTCCCCAGAACACCCAGGTCAGCCGAGTCTGCCTCGCAGGGCTGGCTCAGGGGGGACGTTTGCCCAAGTAACAAACGTGCATTGTAGTCTTTCTGCAGGAAAGGTCCAGGTTTTGTCATTGTGCTAGTTATATTAAAACTGTATTCCACGTATCGTAATGCTTTTATCAAATTTCAGCTCACAGACCGACAGTCTGGCAGGACAATGCGTGCTGGTTTTAACTCCCTACCGGTGCAAGTCCGTGTTAGGTTTGCGGTGACAGACACGTGCGCTGTGACGATGGGACAGGGCAGTGGGGTTCCCCAGCACTGGGCACTTCAGATGCAGCTGGACAGGTGCTGGGCCAGCTTGTCTAGTCTGAGCTTTGCCAGGAAAGGTTGGACCAGGTGATCCTTGAGGTCCCTTCCAACCTGGGACTCTGTGATTTTATGAATCTGCCACGTTTTCAAGCAGAATATTCCTAATTAAAATCTCTTAGTTTTAATGTTAGCATCCACTCAGTCATTCTTGCCATTTTGAATGAGTTATGTTACAAGCTGTTGTGCACAGTTTATGAATGAATTACAATGATGTTAAAGCATCTGTTCCTGTAAACTTTTGAAAAGGGAGATCTGCGTGACTGCAGTTGTGCAGAGTCCATTTTCTAAATCAAGGCAAGCACAGGAATCCCAGGAGAGTTAACGACAAAATGCGCATTTTACCCTTGGAAAGCAGTAAGAGTGCGTTCGGACCGCGACGGGCCGGTACGCTCACGGAGACCTGGCCCTTGCCAGGAGGTCCCCTTTGCTTTCACGTCGTATTGATGTATCGAAGAGCAAAGAACGTTGGTTGGAGAAATGGGGCTGGAGCGCGGGCTGGTGGGAGCCGAAGTCTGGGTGGAAATGTGGCCGTGTGCGGCATTTCAGACGCTTCGGGCTCTTCAGGAGCTGTGGAGCAGGAGGGACGTGGTGCAGAGCGGCGCTTTGGTGCAGAGCAGCGCTTTGGTGCGGAGCGGGAGGGACGCGGTGTGGAGCGGCGCTTTGGTGCGGAGCAGGAGCAGCGCTTTGGTGCGGAGCAGGAGCGGTGCTTTGGTGTGGAGTTGTGCTTTGGTGTGGAGCAGGAGCGGCGCTTTGGTGCGGAGCAGGAGCGGCGCTTTGGTGCGGAGCAGGAGCAGCACTTTGGTGCGGAGCGGCGCTTTGATGTGGAGTTGTGCTTTGGTGCGGAGCAGGAGCAGCGCTTTGGTGCGGAGCAGCGCTTTGGTGCGGAGCAGGAGCGGCGCTTTGGTGCGGAGCGGGAGGGACGCGGTGTGGAGCAGCGCTTTGGTGCGGAGCGGCGCTTTGGTGTGGAGCAGCGCTTTGGTGCGGAGCAGGAGCAGCGCTTTGGTGCGGAGCAGCGCTTTGGTGCGGAGCAGGAGCAGCACTTTGGTGCGGAGCGGCGCTTTGGTGCGGAGCAGGAGCGGCGCTTTGGTGCAGAGCAGGAGCAGCACTTTGGTGCGGAGCGGCGCTTTGGTGCGGAGCGGCGCTTTGGTGTGGAGCAGGAGCGGCGCTTTGGTGCGGAGCAGGAGCGGCGCTTTGGTGCGGAGCAGGAGCGGCGCTTTGGTGTGGAGCAGGAGCGGTGCTTTGGTGCAGAGCAGGAGCGGCGCTTTGGTGCGGAGCAGGAGCGGCGCTTTGGTGCAGAGCAGGAGCGGTGCTTTGGTGCAGAGCAGGAGCGGCGCTTTGGTGCGGAGCAGGAGCGGCGCTTTGGTGCAGAGCAGGAGCGGTGCTTTGGTGCGGAGCGGCGCTTTGGTGTGGAGCAGGAGCGGTGCTTTGGTGTGGAGCGGCGCTTTGGTGCGGAGCGGCGCTTTGGCAAGGAGCCGGCGCGCAGGAGAGGCGCTTGTGCTGCCAGAGCCAGAGCTGAGACCCAGCTGGCTTCAGGGCTTTGCACTTCTTATCTAACTGGTTTATTCTTCACACATACTTAAGTTTAGTCTCCTTTTTGAGAGCTAATTACCTGAGCAATACAACAGCATTCTGATTTGTTTTTCAATGCCCAGGATCTGCCAGGATGGCTCTGGATCCTCCGCGGCGCATTGCGGATCGGCCGGGGGTTTCACTTCAGCTCATCCACACACGGAGTTCCAGCCTCAGGTCCACAGACTTGAGCTGGAAGAGTCTACGGGGGCAGTTGGAAAAACCAGGATTCTGTGCAGAATCCAAGCGTGTGAAAAGTCTGGGAGGACCGCAGGCTGCGCTGGCAAAACGCGAGGGTTTGTGATTGCAGAGTTTGAAATCAGTTTTATCCAAACTGGTGTTGGGGTGTGTGTGTGTGTGTTACAGGACCAACCGCCACCTGAGGCCCTTGAGTGCCGAGGGTCTTGTGCTGCCTGTGCCGGACCTTCCACCGCTGAGAAAAGCGTCTCTGGGGCAGTTTCTCTGTGTGCCGTGTACCCACCTTCATGTAGCAGTTCACCGCTGGTGACGCTGCCATTCAGGATGGACAGACAAGTTCTCAGAAATATGCAGAAATATAATAATATACAAAAGCAGTGGAAGTGGTACATTTGTGTTCAATAATTTTGGCTTTTTTTCTGCGCTTTACAAGGGAAAGAAAATGAAGACTGGACAGATATAGTGATGCATCATTTTACAAAGTCTTAGCTAGAGAAAACAGTAGCTTTAAAGCAGGGCCAGAGCAGAGCGTGTACGACATTGTCGTGGATCCCCGCGGACCTTCGTCCGAGGTCAGTACACTGCTGGATCCGTTTCTAAGTAATTGTCTTTCACTGCAAAGCTGGATAAAATTACTGTGTTTCCAAAGTCTCTTGAAAAAAATCATGTGCTACCCAAGGCTGGCAAAGGAGGTTACAGTGCCCAGCGTCCTCACATTTTAATTCTCTAAGGTCATTTCTGTATGGTCATCTCCTCTTTTTGGTCTGAAACTTCATTTCCCTTTCACAGCTGTGAATTCTCTGGTGGGCCCTGCAGATGGATGTGATAAATGCTGCTAATATCACCTCCTGATCTACCGGTGCTCTGACTTTGCTCTGTAGGTCTTGATGAGTAATTGCCGTTGTTCTACTCCAATGGCTGAATTAAGTCACCCTGTTCTGACGGGTTCACACTGTGGTTTTAGCCAGGGTGGCCCGTGGCAGCAGGCCGATGGACACCGACCTTCCAGAAGTGTCTCATCGCTTTAAACTGATGCAAGCAAAATTACCCGGAGCTCTTCTGCTGGCTAAAGTCCGTTATAACCCTTTGATTACTGTCAGGCTACACAATAACAAAATACAATATTTCAGATAATTATTATATTTGGTCGAAGCGCATGTGGACCATGAGCTGTGGGGCCATGAGCTGCAGCCCATGCCCCAGCCCAGGTGAGTCCCGGGGAAGGACCACACGGTACCGAGGCCAACGTCCAGCCCATATGATACCGAGACCATCATCCAGCCCGCGCGGTACCGAGACCATCGTCCAGCCCATATGATACCGAGACCATCATCCAGCCCGCGCGGTACCGAGACCATCGTCCAGCCCATATGATACCGAGACCATCATCCAGCCCGCGCGGTACCAAGACCATCGTCCAGCCCATGCAGTACCGAGACCATCATCCAGCCCATATGATACCGAGACCATCGTCCAGCCCATGCGGTACCAAGACCATCGTCCAGCCCATACAGTGCCGAGACCATCGTCCAGCCCATGCGGTACCAAGACCATCATCCAGCCCATGCGGTACTGAGACCATCATCCAGCCCATGCGGTACTGAGACCATCGTGCAGCCCGCGCGGTACTGAGACCATCGTCCAGCCCATGCAGTACCAAGACCATTGTCCGGCCCACGCGATACCAAGACCATCGTGCAGCCCGCGCGGTACTGAGACCATCGTCCGGCCCACGCGGTTTCTGCTCACTGAGCGGCACCGGGTCCTGCAGACAGAGCCTGCGCAGAACCCCGCGCCCGGGCACCACGCATTGCCTTCTCACTCCTGTGCGTAAATGCCCTTGGACGCTGTAGTGCTGACACGAAAGGGGAGGAGGAGCGGAACCCTCCTCAGCAGCTTTTATAGGCAACACCACTGCCTGGAAAAGCAAGAGTTTTGAAATTCTCTTGGGAGGTGATGGGCACCGCAGGTGATACAGGCAACAGCCCTGTATGCTTTTAATTCTTCTCAAATTAAATAGGGAATACCCTTCAGTGCAAATGCAATCGTTCTTTAGTTCTCGATAGAGAACTGCACCAACATCAAGCCAATTCCCGCTCAGGTCAATAGGAGCTTGAGTAGACAAACTGATGGAAGCGTTTGGCTCATGAAGTCTGCTAAACAGAAATAAGTAACTTCAGACCACAAAATCCTAGCAACAAATTTAACCTGTTTTTAAAAACGATCGTGTGCCCTGTGATTCTTCCCGCGGGGCCAGGCCGGGCGCAGCGCGCTCCCCGTGCCGGCGGGCGCTCCCGGCGGGCTGGCCGTGCGTGGTGGCCGCGGGCTGGCTGTGCCTGGTGGCCGCGGGCTGGCTGTGCCTGGTGGCCGCGGGCTGGCCGTGTCTGGTGGCCGCGGGCTGGCTGTGCCTGGTGGCCGCGGGCTGGCCGTGCCTGGTGGCCGCGGGCTGGCCGTGCCTGGTGGCCGCGGGCTGGCCGTGTCTGGTGGCCGCGGGCTGGCCGTGTCTGGTGGCCGTGGGCTGCCTGTGCCTGGTGGCCGTGGGCTGGCCGTGCGTGGTGGCCGCAGGCTGGCCGTGCGTGGTGGCCGCGGGCTGCCTGTGCCTGGTGGCCGCGGGCTGGCCGTGCGTGGTGGCCGCGGGCTGCCTGTGCCTGGTGGCCGTGGGCTGGCCGTGCCTGGTGGCCGCGGGCTGGCCGTGCCTGGTGGCCGCGGGCTGGCCGTGCCTGGTGGCCGCGGGCTGGCCGTGTCTGGTGGCCGCGGGCTGCCTGTGCCTGGTGGCCGCGGGCTGGCCGTGCCTGGTGGCCGCGGGCTGGCCGTGCCTGGTGGCCGCGGGCTGCCTGTGCCTGGTGGCCGTGGGCTGGCCGTGCCTGGTGGCCGCGGGCTGGCCGTGCCTGGTGGCCGTGGGCCGCCGTGGCTGCGTGACTCGTGGGATGGGCGCTGTCTTCGTCTGGGAGATGTTCAGCAAACGTTCATGTCGGGCTGCTCACTGGACATTGTAAAGCAAATATCTTGACGTAGTATCAGCAGCTCAGTGGTTACAGCAGATAAGCACATGCACTGCATCGTCCTTGCTATCATTTGGGTATAAATACATTGGTGAACTGCCTATGACATATAGTTCTGGAATTAACTTCCAGCCACAGCATTTTAAAATCTCTGTGTAATTGTTCAGATTACCCCAGCACGTCATGTAACACCTTAAAGATTTGGTTCTTAAGGATGATCTTATAATGAGTAAATTACATGGAACAATATATTGATTTTTAGGCCTTGAACTTAATTTCTTTGTCATTTTTAAGGCATTTAGAGTGGCAGATATACTCATGTTTACTGTTACAGGGATGACCTTGTTCACGATGCTGTTTAGTGTACAATATGGAAATAAGTGGGAAGTTTCTGATGAAATTTGTCATGAATAGAGTAAGTTCAAGGTGGATTTTTTTAAATACAAGGACATATACTTTTAGAGTAAAAACATTAGCCTGTGAGGTTCTGGCTGCTCCCCAGTATCATCTGGCCTACGCTGACGTTCATGCCCTCGCGGTGGTGCCGAGGAGCTGCCGGCTCCCTGTACCCTGTACAGCAGACACAGGGACGCGGTGCCGAGGAGCCGCAGGCTCCCCGTACATTTGAACAGAAGGTTCAGATGCTGTAACACAACCACTTAATATCTAGGAAAATATAAATAATTTGTTGAAATAAAATAATTATTTAAAATACAACAAGAAATAAAAGTTTGTGCAAATAATCCAGTGAAAATATTGAACTGTTTCACACGTGAGGATAAATTGTCAGTAAGAAGCATTCCCTGAATATTTCTTCTAGGCACCTAGTTGGCCTTTGAGGTCCAGCTGGGTGATTGTGAGTTTCGGCTTTGTCATTTCGGGTTAAGGACGTCCCTCCCCCGGGACGTGGGAGCTGCTGGAGAGCGCGCACCGCGCCCTGTTCTTGAGCCCGTCTCTCCGTCCCCTGCGTGCGCGGCTCGTCCGCACAGCACGGGCACAGCTGAGCAACCGCAGCAAACGCACACCGGAGGCTGCTTTGGGTAACAATGCGCATCTGAGCGCTTAGTCCGCTAGACCCCGGCCGCCCTTTAGTTTGCAAATATCATCACAGCAAGAACAATCTGAATGTGTAAAATTTTGAAAGTGTGAATTGGTGTGAGAGGACAATGCATCTATTTAACATCGCCCGCCCTTGGAATGCCCATGAGTAATTTATACCATTGTGTTCTGTGGAGCATTGTTCCTTTATTCAGTCCTTGCAGTTTCACACTTCAGAAATAACCCTCTTTCTCCTGATGCTTCCACTTTCCTGCTCTGATCTGTTTACTTGGCAACAGTAGGAAAAATGTATTTGCACTGTATTAATAGAAGCGCATTTCAAAGAGAAGGTTTAACTGGGGATGGCAGATGATTTTCCTGTACTAGATTCACCTTGGGCAGATCGTGTGCTTACAGTGGAGACACTTGCAGCAAGAAAGGGACAGTAGCATTTGTTTTCGGAGCCAGTCCGTATGTACGTGTTGTGGCTATACATACTTAAATATAGGATCACACTCTGGAAACATGAGTGATGAACCATTTTTTCCTGACGTATGTTGAGATTATTTCAGTGAGAATAACGGCTGAACCATCCCAACATTTTGGGGATTGAGCGTATTATTAGATCCATACCGTAACTCTGCACACAGATGTTTATGAATATTTATCCAAACATTGTGGGTACTCAGGCTTTGATCAGATGGTAAAACGTGTACAAAGTTCCTGCAGTTATTTGTATTGCAAAATCCAACATCCCATCCCCGAGCTGGTGTCAGCCGCACCGGAGCAGGGAGCACTGCCCGTGGCAGCCCCATCCCCGTCCCAATCCCATCCTCATCCCCTTCCCATCCCCGTCCTCATCCCCATCCATCCCCATCCCCGTCCTCATCCCCATCCATCCCATCCCCGTTCCCATCCCATCCTCATCCCCATCCCGTCCCCATCCATCCTCATCCCCGTTCCCATCCCCGTCCTCATCCCCATCCATCCTCATCCCCATCCATCCCCATCCCCGTCCTCATCCCCATCCATCCCATCCCCGTCCCCATCCCATCCTCATCCCCATCCATCCTCATCCCCGTTCCCATCCCCGTCCTCATCCCCATCCCTGTCCTCATCCCCATCCATCCCATCCCCGTTCCCATCCCATCCTCATCCCCATCCCCGTCCCCATCCCATCCTCATCCCCATCCATCCTCATCCCCGTTCCCATCCCCGTCCTCATCCCCATCCCCGTTCTCATCCTCGTTCCCATCCCCGTCCTCATCCCCATCCATCCCATCCCCGTTCCCATCCTATCCCCTCCCCACCCCCCCATCCTCCCCCTGGCGCAGGAGCAGCCCGGAGCGCAGCTGAGGCTGCGGCAGGGCCTGGCAGAGGCCGCTCCAGCCGGGCAGGTGCTCAGGTAGCTGCTTTTCACACAGATAATTAATGTGTACAAGTAGCTGCTAATTGCACATTTCAGGAATGATTGATGAGGTGACAGAGGAGAAAGAGGGACACAATCTCATTTCTTTGGGAGGCTCCCGCTCATACAATGGTATCAGCGCAGCTGTGCGATGGGACATGATTAATGGACGCGGCAAACACGCCGCCGTCGTGCGGTGCTGTTGGGACGGCACGCTTGTCAGAACAGAAAGCGGCACCTAGAGCGATGGCCACTAACAGCGCAGAGTGAGCTTTTCGTCTTGTAACTCGCTAACGCACCGGGATGTCAGGCTCAGCACCCGCCGCGGTTCTGAAATAAGGTCGTTTATGTCCATCAGAACAGTTACTGGTTTAATGTGGGCGATTATCATTGACTCGTTATGAGCAGGTTTGTGTTTATGAACAAAAGTCTGCAGAGCTTTATTTTCTCTGTAGGGGTCCAGGGGAAAACAAATTTGGCAAGAACTAGTATTTATACGGGACATTAAATCTAGACTTAGGAACATCTCTGTTAAATCTCTGCTTGCAGGACTGTATCTTGGCTGCCTGGGAACACATTTTACCGATTGTCACGTATCCCTTTTCCTGCTATCGACAGGCGCCACCCCGAATAGGTGTACAAAACACTGCTTGTCTTTGCTCAGGAAGAGTGATGTGCACATCCTTGTGGTTAATGTACCTTCTTATCTCAGCTGAAGATAATATAAAGTAATATAACACTCTTGCTGCCATTTTTGTGGGCTGATTATCATATCAGTTTGCTGTACTTTTTAATGCTAGTCCGTGTTATCTCCGAAAAGATTGCTAATAAAATTTGAAACAAATCAGCTCTCTTGCAGTAGTACGTGTGCATATAGGTCAGCGCTGTAAGGAGCCAGTGCTGCGTGTTTCGCCGAGGGGAAAAGGGACATACCGAACGCTTTTCTCAATGAACTGTTTAGGTATCAAATAGTACTGAGCGGTTTGCATTGTGTTTAAAAAACTGTTATATGAGGGATATACCTCAGGCTGTGTAATCAAAGTCCCTGTTTATTTTCTTTTATATAATGTAGTATTAATATTTTCAGATTGCTTCGGTTCAACATTAAAGAGTGAATACGTTTCTTTTCTGTCTTTTATAGCTTTTAGAATTTGACAGAGAGCTATCAGTCTTTAAAGACAGATTGTATGAACTGGACATCTCATTTCCTCCCAGGTAAGATTCATATATAATCCATTTCTTTAACTAGCTAGCTAAAACATAATTGTTACTAGCACTGTAGGTGGAATGTGAGTGTTCCCGTATGTGTTGCAGAAATGATAACGATCTTTGTTTTCAGCAGTTTCGTTCTCCCACATCCCCTCCATGAGCCCGCGCCCACAGCGCCCACAGCGCCCACAGCGCCCGCAGCGCCCACAGCACCCACAGCACCCACAGTGCCCGCAGTGCCCACAGTGCCCACAGTGCCCACAGTGCCCGCAGTGCCCACAGCACCCACAGTGCCCACAGTGCCCGCAGCGCCCACAGCACCCACAGTGCCCGCAGCGCCCACAGTGCCCGCAGCACCCACAGTGCCCACAGCACCCACATCGCCCACAGTGCCCACATCGCCCACAGTGCCCACAGTGCCCACATCGCCCACAGTGCCCACAGTGCCCACATCGCCCACAGTGCCCACAGTGCCCACAGCGCCCGCAGTGCCCGCAGCGCCCGCAGTGCCCACAGTGCCCACAGCGCCCACAGCACCCGCAGCACCCGCAGCGCCCACAGCCCCCGCAGCGCCCACAGCACCCACAGTGCCCGCAGTGCCCACAGCGCCCGCAGCGCCCACAGCGCCCGCAGTGCCCACAGCGCCCGCAGCGCCCGCAGTGCCCACAGCGCCCACCGTCTGGCGTCGGCCGGTCCCGTCCTGCGCCGCCGCGGTGACACAGCCCGGCGCGGCTGTGCGGGGACACGGGTGCTGACCACATAACCTGTTAAAATACCTCATTGACAGCACGGCTGGAAACTGCCCAGTGGTGGCACTCGGGGATGGAGCCCAGAGCTCCAGGGGCTCCGGGAGCATCAGGAGAGACAGCAGGAACCCAAATTCTGCTTTTCGGTTTCAGTAAACAGGTTATATAACTGCTAATACTGTTAGAATAATTTTGCTCTTTTTTTAATGCACATGCATGACTTTTAATCAGCTATATTCCTTTGGTGAACTTTAGCTGTGAATTAGAGAAGTATTGCTCCCAAACGACACCAGGGTTTTTTGCAGACGGCAGCACTGTTCAGGAGAAATCCATGGAAAACTTGGTTACAGTTTTAAACATGTGGCCCTTTGCAAGAATGAAGAAGGTCAAATCTCACAGCTGCTTTTTACAGGAGGGACATACTGCAGTCACAAAGAGGGTTCAAGTTAAGTTACAGGAAATCGTAGATAAAAACATACTTTTTGTATACTTCTTTTTTAACAGACACAATGTTCTTAAATATTGCTATTTGTTCTTTGTGGACAGATAGAAAAGTATGATGTTTTGGCATACACTAAGGAAAAATTTGGAAAGCATGCCATTTGGTGTCATAATCTCATTACTTCTCAGCAGCCAGCTGCGATGCTGATTGTGCCGATCCCCTGGGACAGTGGCAGTGTGCACGGCCAGGTTACCGCGCTCTGAATTGTTCCTATTGCTTATGGTAACGGCAGACGGTGTGTACGTCTCTGGGTGTATTTCAGTAACCGTGTGCCTGGTCAGGGTAACAGGAGCTGAGGGGGAATACGTAGGAATTCTTTCCCAGAAATGCTCTTCTACTTGGTTTCACCAGCATTAGTGCTTTCAGACAGGACACTTTGGCAAAAATACGTTGTAGCATGAATGGCTTGCAGATTCCTCAGACCTTTCTGTCAGTACCGTTTGGCGTCATTCTGCTCTCAGCGAAGATCAGAGATTTGGTGTGAGCAGTCTTTGTATCTCAGTTGTACTCTTGGTCTGCCTGTGAAACAATGTGAACATCTGGCCAAGGTCTAAACCCTTGAAAAATTTCTTTTCACAAATACGTCCAGTTCTCAGTAGAGATATGTTTGTTATTATTTTAGTGGTTACGTTTCTTGCAAATTAGAGCCCGAGTGGACGCAACCCAGGGTTTTCCTCACAGCTGCCAAGGGCCATCCGCTGTGAGGCTGCGGGCAGGTACCAAATGAGCCTTCTCTCCCTCACGTCCCGCTGGAGCTCGTAGCCGGGAAACCTCCGCGAGCGAGACGCGGCTGGAACCGGCGCCGCGGGAGGAGCCGCCCGGTAGCCGCGCAGGGACAGGGACGGGGACAGGGATGGGGACAGGGACGGGGACAGGGACGGGGACGGGGATGGGGACAGGGACGGGGACAGGGACGGGGACAGGGATGGGACAGGGACGGGGACAGGGACAGGGATGGGGACAGGGACGGGGACAGGGACGGGGGACAGGGACGGGACAGGGATGGGGACAGGGATGGGGACAGGGACGGGGACAGGGGACGTGGACGGGACGGGGACGGGGACAGGGACGGGGACGGGACAGGGACGGCTCCGCTCGCGCTCAGGCAGAAGCGGCCGGAAGAGGAAAGCTCCAGCAAACTGGCTGGTGAGAGGCCGGGACAGTGAGACGGGGCTGCGGAGGCGGGAGGAACAGGCGAGGATGCTCTGGACTGTTGGGGGAGAGCGGTGAAAACCGCAGGGAGAGCGGGGTGGCCACAGGACGCTGCCCGTGGGACGTGACAGAGAGCTGGTCTTGCCCTTCCCAGGTGAAAACGGGCAGCTGGGAGAAAGATGGTGTGTGTCCCTTCCGCGTCCCTTCCTAGCACTGATCCACAGGGAGCGGGGCAGGCGGCTGCTGTCAGGGTGCTGGGGGATCCGTCAGGCCGAGGTGACCCCACTGCTCCTCGAGGGACGGCCAGAATGGAGCTGTGGCTGGATCCACCTCCCCAAACACACTGAATTTGGTGGCATTCCCGTGTTCCTGCCCCAAACCGCCGCGCAGTGCCGGTGCCGTGCCGTGGCCGCAGCTCGGCAGCGCTGGGGTGTGGAACTCGGCACTGTCTGCTCTTCACCTCGCTCGGGCGCTGGAAACAAACGGTCCGCGCTGCCGAGGTGGAAGGAGACACGTCTGAGCAGAGACCCTGTCCAGACCCTGGGAGCAGCTGCAAAGCCATTTCCAGGCTCACCCCTTCACCTCTGTGCCCACCAGTTCCCAGCTGGGGCTCCGTGAGCAGCCGGGGGTGGGAAGGGGCTCAGCGGAACCTGCAGCCCCCTGCACCCAGCCCCGTGGACCGCGGACCCCAGCCCCACAGACCCAACCCTGCAGACCCCAGCCCTGCAGACCCCAGCCCCGCGGACCCCAGCCCTGGAGACCCCAGCCCTGGAGACCCCAGCCCCGTGGACCCCAGCCCTGGAGACCCCAGCCCCGCAGACCCCAGCCCCACGGACCCCAGCCCTGCAGACCCCAGCCCCGCAGACCCCAGCCCCGCGGACCCCAGCCCTGGAGACCCCAGCCCCGCAGACCCCAGCCCCGCAGACCCCAGCCCCGCGGACCCCAGCCCTGGAGACCCCAGCCCCGCAGACCCCAGCCCTGGAGACCCCAGCCCTGGAGACCCTAGCCCTGGAGACCCTAGCCCTGGAGACCCCAGCCCCGCAGACCCCAGCCCTGGAGA